>PVKM010003359.1:0-58208 GCA_004027735.1 Carollia perspicillata
TCAAATTCAGATAGGATACCATTAACACCCAATCTTTTACTAGGCCTCATCAGCATTGAAGAACACACACTATTGATACAACTACTAAAGTACATTTGCTACGAAAATTCCCAATTTAGCAAAGAAAGCCCAAATGATAATATTTTAGACCAACAGTTTATTCTGCTCAGTTAACAGCCCCAGCCATGATCCTTCACAAACTAACCTTTTGATTTTGAAAGAAGAGCGGGTTGAAACATAAGATATATATCTTCTTGTTTTACGTTAAAGCTTTTTTTAGCCATTGCAGAGAGTCGATCATATTCTTTCTGAATCGTTACAAATGCCTACTGTTTCTTTAGTACCACTGCACATTTTAGACAGAGAGGCTGAAGTTCTCTGTGTATGTGACGTAATGACCAAACAGTGTTCTTTAAGTGGCTTACTAGCAAGAACAAGAATGAGATTAGAGGGAATCAGTTCAAAAGACAGAGAAGCAAATGCGCATTCTTTAAAGCATCCGAGCCCACCAAAGAGGCTCATACTGTGAAGAGTCCTCTAGGCAGGGTATTTGTCTACTTGCGTGTCTGCCTTCGCAGTGAGCACTGCTGTACTCTGAGTGCCCTTTCCACTTTCTTCACTTGAAACTCTTCTCCATATTAACCTCCGATAGGAAGACTGCTCTAGCAAAACCATTTTACTATCACCACTCCATCATTCTGTAAGCCCGCAGCATTACTGTTTTTGGCTTAAAATGTATTCTTTTGTACTTGTTTTGGAATTAAGTTGTGAAGTGACATATATACCATGACTAAGGGGCCACCCATTGCGTGATTTCAAGATCACTTCACTTGACTGACTCAGACTTCCCCATTACACTGGACGAGCACAATGTGCCTCCAATGGCCCCGGTTAGAATAAGTGAGAGTATAAGTATAACCTCTTAAAAAAAAGATGATGACTAACTACAGTCCAAATTATTCTTGGGTTAGAATCATAATACATTATTAGTTCTTTTGAGCATTACGAATTTGATTGGTAGGGGAAGGAGCTAAGTTCCACTGAAGAAAAGAAGTTGAAAACTATTCAAGATTATAATGTTCTTCTGCAACAATAAAAAGATATTGAGACAACTGTAATAGACCAACCATTTAAAAATAATAATTTTCTTCTGTATCACATTGTTCTCTCCCCATTTAGAGGAAGGACTATGATGAGTCTCCAAAAAACAGAGATGTTTTCCGAACAAAACTCTGCAGGTTTCCTGATGTGAGTTCTAACACCGCTAGTGCAGCGGGGCTCACACAGCGATTTCGGTCAGTATCTAGGCACAGCTCTTCTAAAAACGCTGCGCAGTCGCTTTGGCCCACATGCTGATGACTGAGCGAGATGAATAGATCAGTAGCAGTTACTGACAGGACGTCCCACACTTTTACTTGGAGGGGAAAAATGATGAAATTACTGCCAAATAAATTCAGCGACAGCTTTTGTGAACTTCATATTTGGCAAACACATGTTAATAGGGAAAGAGAGTGCTTTCCACAAACTTCAAAACTAAATTGAACCCTGGGGAAGGGATACAGACATGCATTAAAAAGTACATTGTCCTCTTTTATTCTTTTTTTTTCCTTTGAAGAGTTCATAATTAGAAAATTTGGATAAAGAATAACATTAGTGATTTCACAAATTTCTTGCCCTGGTTCTTTTTGAAAGAGAACAATGAGAAGGAAGTATGAGAAACAATACCCTTAGAGAAAACAGGGGCATCTTTCTCTTGCTACAAATATGTCAATTAATAAATGAAATCAAAAGTGGAATGTGCCACACTGCCCAAATAAAGACTTCAGTGGCACCGACAATGGAACAAAAATATAAATATTTAAAATTCTGACCTGCTACAAAATAGGCTCATTTTATTAGCAGTATAGTCTTTGGGAAAATACTTCAGATATACTGCTGTGGAAATAGCATAACTACAGAATAATATTTTATAGAACTATAAGCTTAGTAACAATTCAAGACATTTTAAAAACTATATCAGCTTTTATGAACTAAAACAGTCTCATAGCTTTGAAAAATAATTAGTTTTCAAACAAAGTGAAGAAACTTATCTTAATTGTCAGTTTAATTTCTGCATGTGGCCCTATGTATTTAATAAAGAAAAATATAACTATCAGATGTTTTTAGTATTAATAAATGAAGTTAAATGGAGGATATTAAAAAACCTTTCACTTACAAATTTCATGTTACTTTTTATGACAATGGAAAATATAAAAACCTTTAAAAATAATATTTTTTCTATTTGTATATATCGACATATAGTTATAATTTTCTATCAACTTCCTTTGTTCTGAGAATAATGTTTGCCCTGGAAATATGATGAGAATAGTTGACAAACCTCAAAAATTTTGATCACTATTCAGTAAAAGACATTTTGGCATTTATAACTGCTTATTATTTTTTAAAATATAATTTGGAGAGAAAAATGTTAATTATTTTTGGGCAGGGACTAAAGAAACCCCAGTGAGACATTCTGCAGAGAGGTCTTTCGTTAGTATAACATCTGACCTTCTATATCTTTGGAAATCATGCAACTTGGCTAATGTAGCCCTTAAAGAATTAATCAAGCAGATTGTTAGGCCCTAGTTACGGTGGAGCCAGCCAATTATGAGTTGCTCAGAAATTCATCACTGGCATGTTCAACCACATTTTCCCACATAAAGATTAGAAGAAATATGTGGAAACAGGGCCCATTCCCACCCCAGCACAGCTACAATACGTGTTCGGTGAAACAAATGTCAACAAAGTTTTGCCTTAGTGAAACAAACAATTTATTTGGGAACTTTTTGATTCCTTTCTTTAAAAACAACGCTTTTTTTTTTTTTTTTTTTTTTTGCCAACGCCACAACTAAATAGTTAAAACGAAACTAGGGATTTTTATTTTCAAACACCCTCCTGAATTCAGAGCACTAAAGTCACATGCCACAAGCCTGAATTCATCAGTAAGTGACTGAAATCCCTGAAGACCAACACTATCTTTTCACTGTTGTGATAACACCCTCCCAAGGCTTACTAAGAAGAAAGCTTTGCTTGCAATAGAGAAGTGAGAGGGGCCAGCATAGATGAAGACTGGTTCTCTAAGGAGAGGGCCGTGCTGCTCTTACATAAAGAAGCTCCTTTCAGATAAGCAGAATCAGATTCCAGTTCATTTGGTTTGCTGGCTACCCTTACTTTGAACTCTCATATTTAACCCAGCAGGCTTCAAAGCAGGTGAGAAAATGACCTACCACTTAAAAGCAACTTTTCCTTTTTCAGGAATTCTGACCTTGGAGAACATCAGCTCTAATATCAGCACATTCCACATCTCCAGAGATTTACGCAATTTTTTTCATTGCTCTATGTCCAATGTCAGTCAGGCTAAATTTTATCTCAGCCAGGAAAGAAATCAGAAAAAAAAAGTCCTAACTCACTGAAAACGAAGTCTTATTCCATATCACTTTATACCATACAAAAGGAGAAAGGGAACGAAAATCATGGACCATTCTAGTTTGTTCCCTTCCACTTATCAAAATCTGATACAGTGAGGATAATTAAGAATCATTTATCCCTAGTGCTATACAGTGAGGATGATTAAGAATCATTTATCCCTAGTGCTTTGCTTCGAAAAAAAGCAATTTTTGTTAACAAATACATATTAACAAATTCAAATTGAATTTACTCTAGCATGTGAGCTAATGCAAAAAGATATTAGATGAGGAAGAGACAATGGTAACAATGAAAGAAATTTAGGACATTTACTTAAATTGCTTTGCCTTACTAAACAGAAGACAGTATATTTCAAACAAAATTCTTCATTCATTTCTACTGCATTTGGCCATCAAATATATGACTTAATTGAAAATCCTAACAGAGGCAGTTTGAAAATCTACCAATAGGTTCTATTCTACAGGACAGTTTGCTCTGCCCAGAATGTGAAGCACTCCTCCACTTTACATAAGGTACTGGGAGTACGGTCTCATAATATTGCTCAAATGGTTATACCACCGTTTATACTGCAGTTTGTATGGATGTGCATTTTGAGTTTACTCTCGGGACACAGCTCCCCAAACGTGAGAGGGGGAGGGTTTCCTGCTAAGCTGCACTTTGGTGATAATGACAGTGACAGTGGTGACGACAGCTAATACTCACCTGGTTTTTACTATGGGCAGACGCAGCTCTAAACACTTGACATAGTTTAAACTCATTTTAACTCTCACACACACATGCACACACGAAACCTGCGAGGTGGTACTATTCTTAGTTTACAGTGAGGGGGAGAAAAGGGTAAGTACATACCCGACACTGCACAGCCGATAAGTGTCAGGGCTGGAATTCAGAGAAAAGCAGCCTGGCTCCAGAGCCCACGTTCACAACCACGCAGCAACGCTGCCCTTCTCTCCCTTGATAAGACGGTACTATCCAGGTGCTCTAAATCCCTCTTTTGGGGTAGAGCAGAGCAGTGCTTCTTGTTTTCAAGTACCTATAGGATCACCTAGGGATCTTGTGAAAGTGTAGACTCAGGAGTCTGGAGTGGTGCCCGAGGTTCTGCAGTTCTAACAAGTCCCAGACATCAATGGTGATGCTCTCAGCGCACAGACACACCGTGCTAAGTGGTGAAGAGGTAGGACGTGAGCCTCCTGTTCCCTAGCTGACTGGCTGGCCGGATGGTGAGTCAAAACGTTATGTCTATAAGCTGGAGACTTCCATACCATACCATAATTATTTTCCATAAATTCTTTTTTAACAATAATCACTAAATTCTTTTTTTATTGATTGATTTTTCACAGAGACGGGGAAACGTTGATTTTGTTGTTCCACTTATTCATGCATTCATAATGCATAAATTCTGTGTGTCCTGACCAGGGACTGAATCAGCAATGATGACATATCAGGACGCCACTCTAACCAACTGAGCCAGCCGGCCTGGACCATTTTCCATCAGTTCTTAAATGAAACCTGCCCTGGAGCTTCTGTATACCAAATATTGGTTTGTAGATAATTTCAGTAAATACTTAGCTTTTAGGAACTTAAAATGCATATGTGAAGGCCACAGGGATTGACTGTAAAAGTTTGCTGTCAGGCACGTTTGTAACACCGTATATTACACCAACTATATAAATACCAAAAGACAGTAAATAAACGCCTGTTCACTATTCATGAACTAGAATCACAGTAAGTTAATAACTTTTGGCCTAAAAAAGAAGCTTCCACTTTAACATTATGATTATTTATTCTCAGACTCTGCCAGAGGGAGCGCTAAGGAGCTTGTGCACCGTAATCTTACAGCCTCTTCTGGTGCATCAGTGGTCTCTTAGGGAGAGGCAGACACTGCACTAACATCAATGGGCAGGACAGACCGTGAGCACACTCCGCGTTAATTTCAGGCAGTGCCTCAAGGAAGTACACTAACAGCAGCCACATCTCCATTCCAGATTCCAGGTCTCCCTCCTAGCCCGATTTCGCCTCCTTCCCACTGTCCTGAGAGAAACCCAATATTGGAGTAGCTCTCCCATGGCTTGCCTGTGATCTCAAACATACAGCTGCATATTTTTCCCAGTTGTTACATGGATGGGGTTCCCTTTCTAGTCCATTTTTTCCCATGCCAGACTACGCAGTAAGGTCATTTCAGTTTGAGATGCACTCACTCCCCACTCAGCACAACTGCAAACAACAGAGTTATGGTATGATCACCAAGCTTCCTTTTCACATTAAAAGAAAATAAGATAGTCAGTTTCCAACCCAAATATCTATAATCCCTGAACAACAGTGGAAAGTCATTCTTCTTGAAGCTTGACCCAAAATCAAGTGTGGTCTCAGACTCCTAGGCCTACAGCCAGTGGCAACTTAACACATTATACAGTTGACCTTCAGGGAAAAAGGGAAACCAGTGCTGTTTACTACTGGTGCCAGAAGAAAACCAACTAATCTTTAAGGCACAAAATAAACTATTCTTAAGGCAGGAAAAGAAACTGTAAGGAAACAGGGATTTAGAATGGAGGTATTTAGAGAAAAATACAGAAATTATATTACCAAGTAAGGGCTGGTGTTTCTATGGTTCTTAGTGCTTTTCTATTTGGGAACAAATGAATCGTGATCTTCTTTTTGGGTCTGAACTCTTATTACTTGGTAAAAATGCAAAGAAGTACAAGAAAGACACATTTGTTAAAGGCTTAGAAACTTAAAGGGACGTATTTGTGGTAATTCTACTTTAAGCCAGTGATACTAATTTCCAAGTTTACGTCAAAGCGTAAGTGATCATGAGATAGCCTCTCTAATACCAGTCCTCAAGTACTTCCTGGATCTGGATCAGGAAATGGGGAAGTAGTTTAAAAGTAAAGCGCAAAACTGAAAATACAGGTCTGTACATGGCTGCACACTCAACTTTGGGGAAGGTCCATAAGAACATGCAAGTATAATAACAGGGAAAATCTCCGAATGAAGAGGCACACCCTGTGCCCAGGGCAGATGTCCTGGCTGTCCCTCTTACCTACTAACTCTCCATCTCAGTCACATTCTTAAATTTAAAGTTCAGCAAATACTTAGAACTGATAATTTCATTTAAACTTTAAAAAATCAAAGAGCTTGTTTACGAAATAGGAATTTTTTTTTGAATGCCAAAGAAAATGCACTTAAAAGAACAGGATTATTCTTTAGTTAGAACAAGTGCTATCTCTACCACCAAAAATTATCTATAAAGACCAACTTTATAATACTATGCCACTGTATTCTTCAAATTTTTAAGCAACAAAAATATAGCTCAAATCACCAAAAACTTATGTTTGATATGTTTATGGCAGCAACTTTACAAATCAATTCCTGTAATTTATTAAAACAAGTTTCACACACTGCTCAATTGCTTTAGTACAAACATGTCAGAGAGAGTTTCTTGTGTGTTCACAGATACTCCACACAAGTCCTTGAGATCATACTTACAGCTTTAGCAAAAACCCCCATGATTTCAGGAAACTGGTGTGTGAGAAGAGCTATCACTGCTGTAGAGGAACACAGTCCTGCTGTGAAATGGATGAAAAAAGGAAGCTCCTTCTTTGGGTAAACAGAAACATGATGAAAGGCTGCAAGGGAGAAAAGGTAGAAGTGGATTTTATTTCAGAACACAGTGTAAGTCAGTCTTAATATTTTCAAACAAAATCTGTTTTTAAAAACTAAAATGGAAATTAATTAAAAAAAAAGAAAAGAACAAGTCTCTGGCCAAACAAGGAAGAAGAAAGTCATCCATAATTTATTCCGGTGTCCACAGCGTATTTACGTAGCCAGATACTGTGCTGGGGACTGGGACTAGGGTGGTATCGTGGGAAAGAACATTGATTGTAAAGTCATGCTGAGGTGGGTTTGAAAACAAGCTTTGTCACTTATTAGCTGTGTGATCTTGAATAAGTTGCTAAACCCTCTATTAGTTGCTATGGAGTTGTTATGATGAACTTTGTAAGCACTTAATAAATGTCAGTGATTATAATTCTTGCTCTTTGGGAGCTCAGAGACAAGTATAGCGATCAAGAGACGGACATATGGTTGGAGATTTCCCAAAACCATCAGTTACTAATTTTACCCAGTTATTCTATATGTGGCATTTCATTGAGCAGTATAAAAATTGAAGTAGAATACTCAAGCCCTAAGATTCTGAATATAAGTGATGTCCCTCGTCTTATTTTACCACATTTAAACATTTACTCAGATATTTTTCTAACAATTGGATATTTCATTACCAATAGTATTCTAGTACTGATATTTTATTCAAAATTTGAACATACTTGAATAACAATGCTCAGATGGGCCTATGACAATGCTTCTGCTTGGCACACAGTAGGTGCTCAGTAAATGTCTGGTGAACTGAGAGCTACTCTGCGTTTTCATTAGTCCAGGAAGTTGACTGCTCAGAGCTGGACACAAACCCAGGAATTCCTGATGTAATATCCTACATAAGTAAGGGATGACTAATTCAGTGCTGAATCAAGGTCAGCTATAAATTTCACTTTTTTAAACATAATGATTCACAGAGAATATTACACCTAAGTTTCCTTCAGTAGACATGATATTTTTATGTCTTATACTATATTCAGAAAGTATCTACCCCAAACCAAACTCATTAAAAATGCTAAAAATTTCCAGGTCCTTGAGTCATGTTTAAAGTGAAAGCACAACAGACCATAAAAATTTAGAAACATTAGAGCTGTGGACAACATGGTGCTTTGGCACCCAAAACCACCATTTTCTGCCCCGTCCCGCAGCCAGGAGGGGCCAACTTCTTCCAGCAAACCTAGAAACAATCATAGTATTTTCTTTTATTTTTTTTCAAGGTTTTATTTATTTATCTTTAGAGGGGAAGGGAAAGAGAGAAGGAGAGAAATATCAATGTATGGTTGCCGCTCGTGTGTCCCCTGCTGGAACTGGAACTGGCCTGCAACCCAGGCATGTGCCCTGACTGGGAATCGAACCGTGACTGTTTGGTTCGCAGGCCTGTGCTCAATCCACTGAACTACACCAGCCAGGGCCAATCACAGTATTTTCAAAGGCAGGGAACAAATACTTATGTATACCAATGGTTACTATAATTGCTATCATGTGAGATACAGCAAAATTATTAATATTGATTGAACTGTACAGCATTTTATGTTTTAAAAAGTACTTTTTAATTTATATATTACTTTTAAATTGTGTTAATAACCCTAAGAGATAGTATTATTTCCATTTTATAAGGTAGAAAACTGTATAGCTATATAACATAATTTCCTAAAATATGAGACCTAATAATTTATTTTTGCATTACTTTCTGTAGATTCGTTTGTCAGTCAATGTTTGGCTAATACATCAATATAATGAATGACTAGCACAGAAACACTCCCTTGGAAGTAAATTTCATCACTGGCTTGTAGAGGAAAATTTATCAGGAGGCATAAAAGACAACTAAATAGCTATGTGAACTAAGGGAATAGTTCAAGTCTGAACTTATGAGGTTCATAAGCAAATTCCAGAATGCTGTAAGTCATATCAAGGTTGAAGGAGAATTGGAAACAAAAAACATTAAGTACTCCTGAGTATTAGAACTCCACATTATTAAAAATGTGTTCCTTCTACCACAGTCAGAGACAAAAAGAAATACCCTAAGAACACAATATAATCAAACAACCCCCCCCCCCGCAAGCATATCCCTCCTCCCCAATCTCCTGGAATTTGCAAACGAGTGGCACCCTAGAAATAATAAAGGCCTGCCAAGAAGCAAACTGTCTGTTCTTATAGCCCGTGGCTCTGATAACACATAATAATAACCCTGACCTTATTCATATTACTGTGTAAAGTTGGCCTTACAGCAGGCAGCCTTTGTAACGATTTGGGGGCGTCATTCTAGGCCAGCACATTTAGCCTAAAATAATACACTTTTGAATATTGATGTTCCTTAATTAGAGATTTGTTCCTTCGCCTTAAATAGCCTTGTTAGAAAAAGAAAAACAAAACCTTGTTCCTGTTAAAATGGAAAAACAACAAGAATAATTACTACCACCACCATCCTAGGAAAGAAAATAAAAGTTCTCTCACCAATGACCTTCTAATTGCCAAAGTCAATAGATTCTTCTCAGTAATTACATACCTTACTCGGTATCTCAGATACTCCTCCTCACTCGAAAATGTTTTCCCCCTTTCAGTTTCTAGGATATCTAGTTCTGGCTCTTGTCCTGTCTCCCTGACCACTCCTTCACTGAACCCTCCAAACTCCTTATCAGCCACCCATTCCTTAGACGTTTCTGCGCTCCCATGGTTCTACCCTCGCTTTACTTCTCAGGCTACACAGTTTCCCTGAGTGGTATCATTCATGCCCAGAAGATTATCATTAGGTAATAAAATACTTCATTTTAAATTAACATGTATATGGGTATACGTGGGCGGTAACACATGAAACATACTCGAAGCCTAAACTTACTTACTTCCCCCACTCCTGTTCCCAAACCTGCTCTTCCTGCCATATGATGGATTTACCATTCAAGTCACCCAAACCAGATTTAAGAATCATCCCTGACCTTGGAGAGCTAGGCACTCCCCATGTTAGCTTCCTTATAATCTACTCCATACATAACAGCATTCAGCACAGTGTTTATCAGTCTTTCTATTAACCTGTGAGCAACTTCGGAGTTCAGAGTTGGTAAGGAGGAAGAGGTACTAATAGTTAGCATTTCCACTGAGTATGCACAATGTGCCTTATGGTAAACATTATAGGTATTCATAGAAGAACAGTAAAGAGAGTCCTGGCCTTCGAGTTTAAAATCCAGAAGGGGAAGATTATGAAGTACACAAAGTACTTTGACAGTTCAAAGAAAGGAGAGATAACTTATCTCAGAGGATGGAATAAAATAAAAGACCCTGAGAGAAAAATATCAGCATACTCAATTTATATAATCTCTCCTACATTTTCATCTGTCTGTTTGAACTTTTCAGCTCATTAAGTCTGATGCTTGTAAAAGTACAACTTTCCTTCCTAGACTTCAACTCTAATGGCCCCAGAATTGTAAAAACTGTGGCATAGGTTTATATCTTATAAGGAAACATGGTACTAGCGTTTATTACCTTTAGGTTTATTGGTGAAATCATAAAAAGCAAAGTTAACAGAAGTTTACCGGCTCAGAGAAGTGGGCGGATGACAGGGAGCTGAGGCAAAGCCGTGCAGACTGCGCACTGAGCAGGCCGGCTTCCCGGGGCAGTGACGAGAAGGAGATGGCCTCAGCAGCCACACCCTGTGCACCTCTGCTTCTACTCCTAACTTTTTGACTGCTCTTTTTAAAACTGGTAAATGTAGTCGGTCCAACTTCATTCTTCTTTGTAAAGACTGTTTTGCCTCTTTTGGGTCCTTTACCTTTTCTTAAAAATGTTGGGCTCAGCTTGTCGATTTTTGCAAAATCCCTGCTGGGATTTTGATAGTGATTGTATTGAATCTATAGATCAATTTGGAGAAAAGTGCCATATAAATAATGTTGGGTCTTCCACTCCATAAACATGGAATGTTTTTCCATTTATTCAGATTTCCTTTAAATCTTCTCATCAATATTTTATAGTTTTTAGTGTACAAATCTTATACTTATTTTGTTAAATTTATTCCTAAATTGTTTGCTCTGTGATTAGAACTGTATTCAAAATTTCTCCTTTGGACTGTTCATTGCTAGTACATAGATATGCAAATGAGTTTTGTATGTTGATATTACATTGTGTAACTTTGCTGAACTTGTTTGTTATAAAGTTCTAACAGTACGCTTATGGATTTCTTAGAATTTCCTACATAGAAAAATCGTCATCTGTGAATAAAGACAGTTCTACTTCTTCTTCTCCAACACAAATGCCTTTTGTTTCTTTTTCTTGCTCGATCGAGCTGACCAGATGCCCCAGCGCAGTGCCGAGAGCAGGTGGGGAGAGCAGACACCCTTGCCTTGTTCCTGATCTCAGGGGGAGGCACTCAGTCCTTCCCCGTCAAATGTGGTGTTAGCTGTGGGCTCTTCATCGATGCTCTTTATTGGGTTGGGAAAGCTCCCTTTTTTCCTAGTTTGTTCAGAACTTTTATCATGAGTGGGTGTTGAATTTGTGTCAAATACTTTTTTTTATCTATTGTCCTTTATTCTATTAACATGGTATATTCCATTTTCAGATGTTAAACCAACCTTGCATTGTGAGGTGACCCCAGTTGGGCATGGAGTATAATCCTTTTTATGTGCTGCTAGATTAAGTTTGCTACTTTTTGTTTGAAGATGTTTATGTCTCTATTCATAAGGGATATTGTTCTACAGTTTTCTTTTCTTGTAATGTCTTTGTCTGGATTTGATATCAGGGTAATACTGGTATTGCAGAATGAGTTGGGAAGTATTCTTTCCTCCTTTATTTTCTGAAAAGAGTTTATAAAGTATTGATAATATTTCTTTCTTAAATGTTTGTTAGATGCTGCCCTTTTTAATATCTTTAATCTTTGTGTCCTTCATTGCATCTAGCATAGGGTTTTACTCTGGGGGATGAATTCCCCAAAAACATTGGGGAATGAATTATATTATGCAAATCCATCCAAGAAATGGCTAAAATAGTACATAAACAGTATCCTGAATTACAACCAAAGGTACTTCGAAAATGGGAGAACACTATGAAAAACAATCTCACCACTGCCTTTAAGTTTAGGAAAGACAGAACATTTACTTACTAGGTAACAGCTCTCTATCAGCAGTCTCTGTGCAGCTGGGATAAGGGTAGAATAGATGGCCTTTCTCTAACGGGTATGGAATCATTCTAAAAGCTGAAGGAAAAAATACATATGTTGATGTCCAATTCACACTTGTTTTCATCAAAGCTATTCTAAAGACATTTTCATAAAATTTTCATGAAATATCTTATGTTTCATCTTTCTTTTTTGGAGGCACATTTTAATAAAAGAAACAAGGTAAGCAAAAGAACGAATAAAAGGAAGAGTAAGGTTTGTTTAGAGAATAGTGAGTGGTCAGGCTGAAGTAAAACTGAAGAGCGTAGTGGAGGACAAGACTGGCTGGGTGCTTCTGGCGTTGGTCTTCTCAGTACAAACACAACAGACTTTACTCTCTGAGTACGAATTCCACTTCCTACAGTAATCTTCGGAGAACTGCAACATGTGTCACTGTTGTGGCCATACTGTTGGTGCCTTAAAAGAGTCCTCAATGGCTTCTGACTTCACATGTGAGATGCCACCATTTTCTATGAGCAGGGCTTAATTTAGATCAGAGCCACCAAAGCATAGCCCTTTGTCCAGACCTGGCCCACTAGTTGTTTTTGTAAATAAAACTGTATTAGAAACTCATGGAGACAGGAAGTAGAATGATTACCAGGGAGAATGGGAAGAATGAGTTACTGTTGAATGGGCACAGAACTTCAGTCTGGGATAATGAATAAGTTCTGGGGATGGATGCTGGTGACAGTTATATAATAATGTGAATGTACTTAATGACACTGAACTGTACACTTCAAAATGGTCAAAATGGTAACTTCTGTATTATATGTATTTTACCACAATTAAAAAATTTTAAGAATAGAATTGATATTAGTTGTGACAAAAGTAGTTTCATGTTATACACATCTGAAAATAAAACAAAACAGTCCCATTTAAAATATATTAGAATAGCACAACCACATGAAAGAGCTTATAAACCAAGGATTATTAGTTATCATTTTCTTTCCTTACAAATATGTAGTTTAAATAGACATATGGCAAAATACCATAACAGTTTCTCATTCTGCTTTTCCTAAATGTGGCAGCAATATAAGTTCATTAAATATCTCTTCTACCAATAAACCAAACATAACACCACTGAGTTCACAATGAAACCAATCTGAACAGCAAATCCTTACAGAAACTCAGACAATCTCATTGTAAAAAGACTGCCTGTGAGTGCAATGAATAGTCAGAGGGATCAGGGTTACATTTGGAAAAGAATACTTACTGCCTTCCCACGTACACTGTAACAGATTAAGGGCACCTTCTATCCGCTTCCAGTGCTGAAGATGAAAGAAAGCATAGGCAATTGCTTCACTATCACCCCGTTTCAGAATGTGTTCTGGAGGTAAAATCAGACTTTTCATCTCTAATAAGTACTAAAACACACACACACACACATAGACATATCACAGAAAAAGAAAAATTAAATTGTGTTAAATTCAAACATCCACAAAAATGTAGATTCAAATTTTATAAAGTCACAAACATTAAACTAGTTGAAATGACATTCAAGATCCTATTGATAAATGTACATAAAATGCTTTCTATGCAAATTCCAAGGGTGAGAATATTTGTATAGGTAACAATAAGGTGATAAGTGGCTTATATCTAAACTTGCTACACCAAAAATGGCAACTCAAGCTGAGGTGATATGTGAGAGCAAACATTTATTTTTCCAAAAACGAATTAAGTGTAAAAATTATAGAATTTCATTTTGTAACAGTACTTTGTGGCAACATTCAATTATTTTTCTTCTTATTCCCATTTACAAGGGATGGAACTTAATTGTGAAGAAGTTTAATATTTACGGAGAGCAAAGCACTTGCTTGTTAGATAATACCAAAAAACACTTTTTGTTTTTTGGAACTTTATAATACAGTGAGAAAGATGGAGTTCTTAAATTAATAATTATAACCAGACTGTGCTAAGTGTTTTATTAGAGGTATAACAGTGCATATAGGAATAGGGATAGGAAGTACTAATTTTTTAATTTAATTTTTTTATAATAGCTTTATTGATATGTAAGTTACATACTTCACAATTCACCCATTCACAATACACGACTCAATGGTTTTCAGTATAGTCACAGACATGGGCAACCATCAGCACAGCCATTTTAGAACATTCCGTCGCCTCAGAAGGAAACCCTGCAGTCTTCAGTTATCACCCCCTCCTCCACCGCTCCCCCTAAGCCGTAGGCAACCAGTGATCTGCTTTTTGCCTCTATAGGTTTGCCTATTCTGGATATTTCACGCAAACGGAATCACACAATAGATGGTCTTTTGTAGCTGGTTTCTTTCACTTAGCAAACTGTTTTCGAGGCGTATCCACGTTGTAGCATGTATCTGTGCCTCACTCCTCTTTGTGGCTGAATAATATTCCATTGTATGGATGTAACACATTAGTTTACCCAGTCATCATTTGATGGCTAATTGAATAATGCTGCAAAAACATCTGTATGCCAGTTTTTTTTTAATCATTACATCTTATTTATTTATTTTTAGAGAGAGAGAGGAAGGGAAGAAAGGGAAAAAGGGAGAAAGGGAAACATCAATGTGTGGTTGCCTCTCACATGGTGTCCATTGGGGACCTGGCGCACAACCCAGGCATGTGCCCTGACTGGGAATTGAACCGGTGACCCTTTGGTTTGCAGCCCACGCTCAATCCATTGAGCTACACCAGCCAGGGCTGTGTGCCAGTTTTTATGTGAACATTTGTTTTCATCTCTCTTGGGTGTATACCTGGAGTGGAGCTGCTGGGTCATATGGTAACTCTACGTTTAGGAGGTATTAATTCTGCTTAAGGGGCTGAAAATAAACCTCTCGATGGAATTTGGGATTTGAGCTGATATACAGAGATGGATGGAATGTGGATGAGTGGATTGGGGGTGGGTGGAGAAAAGAACAAGAGGACATATTCAAAGTACAGGGACAACGTGAACAAAGGCACCAAGCCAAGAGAACAAGATGCATTTAAGGGATTAGTGGGTGTGCTTGTTAAAGAAACTATAGCCTATCAATTCTTACTCATAGATGAAATTAAATTCTGTCTTAAATTCTCCAAGAAAATACTTGCCTTAGTATTAAAATCCATAACAAAAACAGTAGTCACAGTTACCACACTAATCTAATGTGGTAATTACATGAAGATGCAAAGTTAATCGCCTGCACATCATCTTTACTCTTAAAGAGCTCAACTTAAAACAAAATCTTTTAAAAATTTTAGTTAGCTAAATATTTCCTGCCAACACTTCCCCTAATCAAATAAGTTTGAAATGACCTCTTTGGTTCTACACAATGTGATACCAAATTATGTGTCATAAGATCCAAACCACATTAACTTGTTACAGAATATAAAAAGAGAAACATTCCAGAGAGGTGTCTCAAAAGATATATTTTCACATTTCAAATTCTAAATTCCTCAGATTGTTATACAAACTAATGAGATAAACAACATAAATAGTTGGATTTGTGAAAAACACTTTGTAAAACTGCTACAAGCAGGAAGAATCTTAAAAACAAAAGAAGTGCAGTGGTTTCAGTATTTAAGCCTTAGGTGATTAATCAATATGTATGTATACATCATATTATTATGTGTAAAATCACTGTTCTTATGAAATGTGTCTTTCCAGCACTTACTGAGCTTAACGCCCACCTGTGATGACTCTTACTCCTACACCTCAATAAAGCTAAAGTTTAAGAAAAAAGAATTAATGTTAGTCTTCATGTTTCTGGCTCTCTCCTCAAAGTGTAAGAATGCTATCTGCTCATCAATTTATTTTAGCAGATGTCACAAGCTATGAGATTATTTACTAATCCAGTTTGGGGACTTAACATTTCCCATTCAGTTTCTTAAAGGAATGCAGCAGAGGTTGTGTCCTGGTCAAGC
This sequence comes from Carollia perspicillata, assembly GCA_004027735.1. NCBI lineage: Eukaryota > Metazoa > Chordata > Mammalia > Chiroptera > Phyllostomidae > Carollia > Carollia perspicillata. Next base: position 16,133 of record PVKM010003359.1, read on the forward strand.
AAAGCCCATTTGCTGCCTGGTTGGGTTTTCTCCCCTTAGTGCCTTGGGCCTATATTCAGGAGGGTAATATTCTTTCTAATCCTCTCTAATCCTTGCCCATTTTTTTAAAACACAGTAAAAGATCACTCGCACCAGGCAGCTGTGGGAAAATGGACTCAAATAGCTGACCTCTGACATGACTCCTTATGCTCCTTGCAAGTGCACGAAGAGCTTCTTCAGTAGGAAGCAAAGAAAATGCAGCCATCGCAGTGAAATCTCCATCATGAGAAAGAGTGCCTCAGTTTCAGAACACTTTTTAACATTTAAACCAACTCATTTCTATTAAAATTCTGCCTCATCTTACAGACAGGGAAGACAAAATATACCAAATTATTTTCAATGAGTTTTAGAACCAGGAAGCTTTAAACTACTTTGTAGCCACTTAGCAAATGGTAAGCAAAGATATTCAGTTAACAATTATTCAGAAGAACTTATAGAAAATGTCAACTTAATATGTCAAGAAAATAACTTTTTGAACAGCATCTATACATATATATTTTCATTGTTTAGTAAACTGTGACAATTCAGATGGTAATCAGGCAAACATGGCACACTTGTCAGGAAATGAAACTTCAGGAGTTTGTATGTAAAAACCTTTGGTATTTCATCATTAATAAATCTGCCTTAGGCTACCTTACTATTTTATTATCATGTCTTACTTACTACCAAATGTCCTTTCCAAAATGACTTTAAAACAAAGCACATCTTATTTTTCAGTTTCTAATAAAGCACTAAAATAAAATTTCACCCTCAAAATATAGGGAAAATGTTCGGTTTGAGGAAAATGTATTTAAAGAAGGTAATTATAGAATTGTGACTTGTTTCATCATATTCACAAACTGCTGTACAAGAATTTCTGCTCCCCGGCATAAGCTGTAAGCTAGCACACAACAGAAACTGTATCCTTCATACCCTGCTGCAGCACCAGCCCATTACACCACCCAGAGTGGGCACTGAAGTACCTAAAACTGCCTTGATCTGACATATATAGCTAACTTGTCTTCAAACTCACACTTACATTTCACTTTCTACTTAAAGGTAATTTCTAAATCTCTGTGCAAACTAAAAACAAAACAAAACAAAATAAAATCTGCTACCCAAACTTCACTTTTCTATGAAGAGAAATATAAAAGGTTAAAAACTATGTGGTTGGTTTTGTCTTTTTTTTCTGCTTATAAAAATGCAAATACCACAGAGTTACATAGTGGAAAAATAATATATTACAAGATTAGAGAATAAAAGACTAAAGGAAATAAAGATAATCTGATTTATAGTTTTTGGTATTTACTTAAATATAACATACCAACTCTATTTTTCTTATAAATAGGATCAAACTGTCATTTAACTCACTTTTTACTTCACAATACATCTTAGGAATACATTTTTTCCTGTCTCTGTATAGGTCTCTGTATAGGTCTAACACACCATTTTTACCAGTTGTATAGTATTCCATTAAAAGTTGAGTTATTTTATAAGTTGAGAAGTGAGGTCATGCTGGAAGTGTACTATCATCCTTAAAAGGTCAAAGATGATATAATTAAGCAAAACTCATAAAAATAGTAAAATAAATGGCACACAAAATTTTATATGTAAAAGTTATAAAGAATAGTAAAGTAAAATAGTAAAAAAAGTCAAAACTCATAAAAGTAAGTAAGACAGCTTAAAAGTTCCTAAAAATAATGGGGACCAAAATTTTACCTTCTCTAATTTAGACAGGCCTTTACTGCAATGCAGATCAAAACTAAAGACATGTCTATTTACCAAACATTCACTAAATGCCTGTTTTGTGCTAGGCAGAGTATCAGACATAAAATGATTAGTAAGCCAATAGTTCTTTTTAAAAGGCTTACAGGAAACTAAGAGGACATACAAACAAACAAAAAAATGTGATTAAGGTACTGAAGGAACAGGAAAGAGAGAGCCATTCCCTATGCTTGGGAAAAGTGGAAAACACACTTTTAAAGGAGGCAACAGATGATCAGGGTCTTGGAGAACGAGCAGAAACTTGACGGGTACAGAAGAGATTGGCATATGTACAAAGGTAGGGAGACATGATGAGCTGGGACCAGTTCAGGAAGTAGTAGTGCTGGAGACAAGAAACAAAGCAGATGTGGCAAGGAGTGAGGCTGGAGACAGACACTGGGCCCAGACAGTGAAGGGCTTCCATATGTGCAATACTAAGGGATTGATCCTTATCTCACAGGCCACAGGGAATAAGCAGAGCTCTTTTAGCAGAAAAAGATTTGCTGTTTAGGTAGATAACTTTGGCAATGACCAGAGTGGAGAGTGGTTGATGGCAGAGAGACCAGTGAGGAATCTGTTTTAATAGTCCAAGCAAGAGGCAGTAAACACATCTATATGTTTAGAAATGCACAGAAAATGTCTGGCAATAGCCCTGACTAGTGTGGCTTAGTTGGATGGGCGGTGTCCCACAAAGTGAAAAGTCACTGGTTCTATTCAGGTCAGGGCACATGCCTAGGTTGTAGGTTAGGTCCTGGTCATACAAGAGGCAACCAATCAATGTCTCTCTCTCACAGCATTGTTTCTCTCCCTCTCTTTCTCCCTCTGTTCCCCTCTCTCTAAAATAAAAATAAAAATAAGTGTTTTTTTAAAAAAGAAAGAAAATGTCTGACAATGACTAAACCGAACAGAAATGGTAGCTACTTTAGAGAAGTAGAATTGGAAGTGAAAAGACAGGAGAAATTTTACTTTACAAACTTCTGAGGGGTCAGAATTTTTCATAAAAAGTACACTTTACTTTTATAATATCAACAATAATTTTTAAAAGACCGCAGTGAAGGCGGATGATGGTGATGGCAGGGTGAAGAGGATGGCCAGGTCTGGAAGGCATTTCAAAGGCTACAATAAAAGTCAGTGACTTGAGAAGGGCAAAGGTAAAGGTTAATGAGGAGAAGAGGGTGATTAAGCCATACATCAGAATATCTAACTAAGGAAAGGCAGGCATGTTGAAGAAGAGAGTTACATTTTTAAAAATCCAGTTTGAGACACATTAAAGTGTCTGAGTACCTGCTGGATATCCAGATAAAATTTCCATAACTAGATAGGAATGGAGTCTATTGCTGAGGTAACCAGAGTTAAAAGACACAAATTTGGAGATTACCGACAAATACAACACAGTTGAAGGTATGAACCCAGGCTGGTTCCCGAGCTGTGAGACAGGACCTTCCGTGTCACCTCCAAGTCACCTTAGCGTTACATCTGCAATGAGCCGGGAATTGCCTGGGACAGTTTTAACTGGCATTAAACTATGAACAATATGCTCGAATAATTAACTCATGCCTCTTGCTTTTCACTAAAATTATAAAAATTAAAGCTACTTTGGAAGCTACAGTTAAAAAGACATAATGATGTATGGTCTGATGGTCTCTTTTATAACTCTAAAACCATACCTATGCTTATACTCAAATTCACTTTAATTTTGAATTGCTTTGATCTTTATCATTTATCTGCAGATTACTTTGTTTCTACCACTTTGTAAATCTTACAACCGCTTTTAACCAAAAGCAATATAATTCTGACCTGAAGTAATGATAATGCTTTATAATCTTCCTCTTAAAAGCAGAGGTTAAAGAAAAATCTCTCTGAAGGCATCTGAAATTAAGGCACTTTGCTCTTGATCAGTCATGCACACCAAAAACCAATTTATCTCTGCAATTAGTTTTCTCAGTGCACATTCTATGAGATTGGACAGGCAGGCCGAACGCAAAAACGTCCACATGGGTGTGTATTATGGGGGGAGACTAAGGATGGTTCCCACAAAGAAAGAAAATAAATGCTCTATGAATAAACTGAAAGAAAGTATGGTACTCCCTAACAGCCTCAGGAGCACAGGGAACACGATCTGATATTGAAAGAGAGGGAAGGGAGGCTGGAGAGGTGGTCTGCCACAGGGAAACTCCTGTCCACACATCCTACAGAGCAGCACCTCAAGGTCAGTGTTTCGCTTCTCAGCGCTTCCACCTTCTCACAGTACAGCCTCACTGTGCTCCACGTTTGGGTCACAGATTTTAGTGCCACTTCAGTGCCACTCAGAATCTCAACAGAGTGCCTGATTCCCTCTTATCTTTTGAATATGCTGCTCTAATATAGGGCATTTGGCCAATGAAATGTAAGCCTGCACTAAAGAACTAGTGTCTTCTATGGTGAATGGGACAAGTGTCATCTTATGGGCTTCAGTTTCTAATCAGCCAGACATACAGAATGTCATACTAAGAACAATTACATCTACAGTAGATCACTAACATTCATGGATTTAATATTTTCAATTTCAATCATCTGTGGTATCTCTAAACATTCTTGATTTATAAAAGCCATCATTTTGCTGGGGCACAAATTTGAATCGTGTACCCTCAGGCTTGTGTACACATGTGAGTAACTCACCTAAGGAATGACCCTACCTGACTCTTCAGCATCCATATCTCAACAATGTTCATGATTGTCCTCATGTTTGCATTTCATGGGTGAAATTACATATTACAATGGTATTTTTAACTATGGAGATTCACAACAGTTTTGGACCATATTAATCAAGAATCTCAGCCCTAGCTGGTGTGGCTCAGTGGACTGAGTGTTGGCCTGTGAACCAAAGGGTTGCTGGTTCAATTCTCAGTCAGGGCACACTCCTAGGCTGTAGGCCAAGTCCCCAGTTGGGGACATACAAGAGGCAACTACACATTGATGTTTCCCTTCCTCTCTTTCTCCCTCCCTTCCCATATCTAAAAATAAAATATTTTTATAAAAAGAATACCTATAAATTTACTAAACTTATAATAAAAATGTAATAAAAATGTTAAAGAATACCTCCTACAAGCCCTGGCTGGTGTAGCTTAGTGGATTGAGTGTGGGCCTGCGAACCAAAGGATCGCGGTTCGATTCCCAGTCAGGGCACATGCCTGGGTTGCAGGCCAGTTCCCAGCAGGGGACGCACGAGAAGCAACCATACATTGATATTTCTCTCCTTCTCTCCTTCCCTTCTCCTCTAAAGATAAATAAAATAAAATAAAAAAGAATACCTCCTATAATAGAAGACAAATTTTTAAAATGTGCAAAGAACCTGAATAGACATTTATCCAAAGAATATACACAAATGGACAATAAGCACATTAAAAGATGTTCGGCATCATTAGTCATTAAGGAAATGCAAACCAAAACCACAATGAGACACCACCTCATGCCTGCTAAGATAACTGTAATCAAAAGACAGACAATAGCAAGTGTTGACACAAATGCACAGAAATTGGAGCCCTTCCTCACACATTGCTGGTGGGAATGTAAAATAGCGTAGCACTTTGGAAAACAGTTTGGCAGTCTCTCCAAAAGTTTAACATATAATTACCATATGATCTGTCAGTTCTGCTTCTAGGTATATACTCAAGAAAAGTGAAACCATGTGTTCACATAAAGACTTGGACATCAATATTCACATCAGCGTTATTCACAATAGCCAAACAGTGAAACCAACCCAAATGTCCATCGATTGATGAACGGAAAAACAAAATGTGGAATATTCATACAACGGAATATTATTCAGACAAAAAAAGAAATGAAGTATTGATAATGCTACATTATGCTAAGTGGAAGAGGTCAGACACAAAAGGCCACATATTGTGTGATTCCAAATCCACGGAGACAGAAAATAGATTAGTGGTTGCCAAGGATTAGGGGAGGAAGGAATGGGGAGTGACTGCTAATAGGCACAAGGTTTCTTTTTGGGGTAATAAAAATGTTCTAGAATTAGATAATAGTGATGATTGTATAACCTTGCAAATACACTAAAGACCTCTGAAATGTGTACTTTAAATGGGTATATTTTGTGATATATGAATTATCTCAATTAAAAAAAAGAATACCTTCTATAAAACTCCTCGATGGTTGATAATAAAGAATATGAGACATTAGAATGACTGAAACAGGGTGCTGTGGAATAATTAACAGGTATAACACATTTCTACTATAAAATTTTAAAATCTAACAATTTCTATAGTAGCTGAAAGATGCACAATCTTTTTCTTGTTTGGTGACTAAAAAAAATATTTGTTCAATCAAAGCCATAGTTAGGTAATGAAGAACAAGTCAAAAACCATGAAAACATACTGTTCTAATTTTAACTATTAATATTATAGTTACTGTATACTGAAATTCATTCAGTAGATTAGAAAAAATCTGTACAGGCAATCAATATTAATGAAATATCTAAAGCAAATTCATAGCCTGAAGAGATTTATGTGATCGTTCTCTGTTGCACCTCTAATAGTTTCCAGCTCTAACAAGTTGCATAGCCCTAGACCTACAGCCTTTTCTGTTGTAGTTATGTGGAAAGTTGCCAAAAAATGTTTCCTGCTAAAACAGTTTTATCCTTTGTCATCTTACTGGTAAGATTCATATAACATCTGACAAATTTGCATAATAAATTTATAAGATTAAAAGGTTTAATATGCACGTATTTAAATGTCACTGTTCATTAGGTTAAATAAGTTAAGACCCACGGTTGAAGTCTGAGGAAGAAAACCCCTAAAGCCCCTTTTGTTTGCTTTGCTATAGCTGGGAGTCAGGAATAGAGAATATAACAGAAGAGAGAGAGAGAACCTTTACATACTTCATCACTCGTAAAACCCTAACAAACACAGACAGCCACAAATTCCACAGCTCTTGCAGTTCATATAACACTAATGTTATTCAAGTGGGATATTATCCAAACCTTAATCATTATCCTGTTTGATAACAGCCAGCTTAAACAATAATGTAAGGCTATAGCACCGTTCTACTTAGCTGAATATTTTAAAGGAGTTGAATTGTCGACTGGTTGTGACATATAGTCAAGGGGGACACAGGTAAATTTCTATATATAAATAAAAACAATTTAAAAATGTTCAAGTATATACACATTATATACTTTAAAAATGTACAATTAAAGTATATATAAAACAGTTTTATTGAAGTATATTTACATATCATAGAATTCACCATTGTAAGCATACAGCTCAATGATTTTTAGTAAATTTATACAGCTGTGCAACCGTCACCATGAAAGTTCCCTTGCTCCGATTTGCAGTCAGTGCCCACCACCAATCCCAGGGAACCGCTGATCTGCTTTTTGTGTCAATGGTTTTACCTGTTCTACAAATTGCACATAAATGGAATCATACAGTATGTTGTCTTTTGTGTCTGGTTTCTCTCACTTGTCATAAAGTATTTGAGGTTCACCTACTTTGTTGCACATACTTATATTTTGTTCCTTTTTAATGCTAAGAAGTGTTCCATTCGATGGATGTACCACAATTCATTTATTCATTCACCTGTCTTTGAATTGTTCCAAGTTTTTGCTCTTGCAAACAATGATATGAACAACTACATAAAAGTGTTTGTATGGAAATATGTTTTCATTGCTGTTGCATAGATACCTAGGAATGGAATTGATGGGTCATATAATAAGTATATATGTTTAACTGCAGAACTGTTTTCCAAAGTAGGTAAACTATTTTACATGCACAGCAACAATGTATGAAGTTTCTCCACATTCCTGCCAACACTTGGTATTGTCAGTCTTTGTGAGTATGGGCATTCTGGTGGGTATAAAATATATCATATTGTGCCCTGGTTGGTGTAGCTCACTGAACTGAGCACAGGCTGTGAACCAAAAGGTCGTGGTTCAATTCCGGGTCGGGGCACATGCCTGGGTTGCAGGCCAGGTCCCCAGTGGGGGCCATATGAGAAGCGACCACACATTGATGTTTCTCTCCCTCTCTTTCTCCTTCCCTTCCCCTCTCTCTAAAAATAAAGAAATAAAATATTTAAAATATATCATATTGTGGTTTTAATTTATATTTCTCATTGACTACTAATGCTGAGTATCTTTTAATGTGCCTATTAGCTGTTCGTGTATTTTCTTTGATAAAGTGAGTATTTATATTCTTTGCCCATGTTATAATTGAGTCATTTGTCCTCTTATTATTAAGTTGTGATGTTCTTTATCTGTTCTGAATACAAGTCCTTTAGCAGATATATGACTTGCAAATATTTTCTCCGAGTCTTTGGCTTACCTTCTCATTTTCTTAATGTCTCTTGAAGAAAAAATGTTTTAAGAAGTCAAACTTATCAATTTTTTTCTGTTATGGATTGTGCTTTTGGAAAAATTTTTGCCTAACCAAGGCACAAAGATTTTCTTTGGTTTCCTTTTAGAACTTTTATAATTTTACCTCTTACGTTTAGATCTATGATCCATTTTGAGTTCACTTTTGTATATATATGAGGGAAGGGGTCTGCATTTTTTCTTGATCCTCACCCAAGGACATGTTTTTATTGATTTGAGAGAGAGAGAGAAGGAGGAGAGAGCGAGAAAGAGAGACATGGATGTGAGAACCATCTATCTTCCCATATGTACTCTGACCAGGGGTGGAACCTGCAACCTAGGTATGTTCCCTGACTTGGGATCAAACCTGCAACCTTTTGCTGCACGGGATATAACACGCCAACCAAGTGAGCCACCTGGCCAGGGCTGGGTGTTTTGTTTTGTTTTTTAATATAGAAACACCTAATTGTTCAAGCACCATTTGTTGATAAAACTATCCTTTCCCCACTGAACACTGAATTGTCTCAGAACACTTGTTGAAAATCAGCTGACCACAATGATGTGAGTTTGTTTCGGTACTCTCTATTGCCTTTCATTGATCTATACTTCAATCTTCACATCAATATTATACTACCTTAATTACTGTTAAAATTTCTTTTTAAAAAGTTTTAAAATGTCTTGAAATTGGACAGTGTAAAACCAATCCTAACCTTGTTCTTCTTTCTGAAAATTGTTTTGGCTATTCTATGTCCTTTGCATCTCTATATAAATTTTAGGATGAGCTGGTCAATTTCTACAAATAAACCTGTTAGGATTTTACTAGGAATTGCACTGAATCTATAGATCAATTAGAAGAGAATTGTAATCTTAACAACATTAAGTCTCCCAATTCATAAGCATGGCATATACCTTCCATTTATTTAGGTTTTCTTTCATTTCTCTTGGAATTGTTTAGTAGTATTTCTGTGTGTATGTGTGTGTGTGTTTTGAAAAAAGTATCCCTAAAAGCTTCACAGATTATCTAGAGCAAATTTTATCTGGAAATTAATACATATTACCTATTCAAAAACTTAATCTTGTAATTAGGGCAATACCTAAAATTTCTACTGCCCTCCCCCACTCATTTGACGCCAGCAGTAGTTTTAAAAAATCCAATTCATATCATCAAAATTATTACTACTGAGAATATATTTTGCACAAGAGGATTTCTGAGGCAGGAAAGAAGTCCACAACCATAGGAAGGAGTCTGTATTTCCTTATTTTGCATGTGAACGAAATAAAAGCTTTAGACATCTCAGTGGTATATTTAATTTGAATAGTTCTGACTAAGAACTGCTGCTCATCTTCTCACACAAGGAACAGATTCCCACCCCACCCTGGGTAACAGCAGTAACAATCACTTTTGTAATGCTTGCTGTGCGTTAGGCACCCTTCTAAGCACTTTAAAGAAATGAAGTCATTTAATCTTAATAACTCTGAGAGGAAGGGAATATTATCCTTATTTTACACAAAGAGAAACTCAAGTCCAGAGAAGTAACTTGTCCAAGGTCATATAGCTGGTTAAGTAATGGAGCCAGAACACAAACCTAGGCAGTCTAGTTTGCAGAATCCATTCCCTTAACTACTCTGAAGACTAAAAGAGCAGAGCCTTCATATAAAAGTATTTTCAGACCTCAGCTTGCAGTAATGGAAGACTAGCTAATTCAGATCAATCCTCCCAGACAACTAGAAAGGCTGAACAAAATATTTTTTAAATCTAATCAAATACATCACAGTTAATAAAGGGTGAGGAATTACCAGGCCACAATGCAAAGAAGGCAGAAATCAGAGTAATAAGCCACATTTGGAGCTTCTCTTTTTGTAGTGACACTCGCTGATTCTGGACAAGATGGCTAAAAGACTGGTCAGCCTTTTTGCTCATTTCATAAGACCAGAGGAACAAAAGTTAAGAGTTCAAGGCTGTCAAAAGTGAGAGTCTCAGCAAAACTCTCAGGATTGGATTCAGATCCTCAAAAGCTGCCTCCCAGGAATAAGGGTGAACCAGAAATACAGCAAAACTTCCATTACTCCAAGAATACCCAGGGTCTTATTTCTGCAGTAGATAGCAATGGTCACGAAAGAATTCAGGAAGGAGCCTAAGAGCTGCAGAAAGTGCTTCAGGAAGGTCAGTTGTGAGATGCAGTGTTGCTGCTGTTTGCAAACAGACAGGATTTGCCAAAAGCTATGGTCATCAGTCAGATGGCGGACAAACTAGGTCTTCAGTCTCTTGGTAACAGAACATGGTATGTTCAAGCCACTTGTGCTACACAGGAGCTCCTCTGTGTGAGGGACCTGCCTGGCTGTTAGATGAGCTTTCAAAATGCTAAACAAAACCGTGTGTCTAACCCAGGACACATTTGACAGAAGTGGTCTAGGTGTGCTGCAACAGAATTACTTTGCATCTTGGTTATTGAACAGTATCTGGGACTTGTTTAGGCAGAAGATTACACTGTTTAAACTTATTTTTTTTTTGCCAATTATTATTTACCAAGTATAATGTTTCACCCTAACAATATGTTTGGTTTTAAAGAATTCTCCTTAACTTGGGGGAAAAAAAGGGTCCTCTTTAAATTTTACTTCTCTTAAGCCTGGACTTAGCTATTGTGATACTTTTAAATAAATTTGTTTTGAATGTTGTTTGAGCCCATAACAAATAATGTTTTAAAGTTATGCCCTTGCTGCCCTGGCTGGTGTGGCTCAGTAGACTGAGCACCAGCCTGGGAACTGAGAGGTCGCTGGTTCAATTTCCCATGAAGGCACGTGCCTGGGTTACAGGCCAGGTCCCCAGTTGAAGGTGTGCAAGAGGCAACCAACTGATGTATCTCTTGCACACTGATTATTTCTGTCCCTCCATTTCACCCTCCCTTCTCCTCTCTGAAAGTAAATTTTTTAAATCTTTTTAAAAAAGTTATTCCCTTGCTATTTTACTGACACCTTTATCATTCCTGGGACAGTCTGTTGATTTTTTAAAAAATGTAGCATTCCATTTGTGGTTCTTTTTCTATCTTGCCAAAAAGATCTTCTAAAACTGCTTGTACCAGCCAGGGAAATGTTCCAAAACACTATTGGGATCTCTTGCACTGAGGGACTTTTTTTTTTCCTCATTATTGACTCCTGCCTTCCATTAGCCAAGCTTACCTTGGTGTGATTTGGATTTGATAGCTAATTAGTTCTGTGCTGGTAGCAAAGAGTTCATACTGAGATTATTTTTAATACCCAGCAAATTGTCTTTCTTTATATTGTATGTCTTCAATGTTTCAGGTTACTTTTGGTATTAGCCTGACTCTTTGCTGTTTATGTTTTACTGTTTATTGGTGAGCATATCTTCATTATGAGTTTTTTTGAAGATTTTATTTATTTATTTTTAGAGAGAGGGGAAGAGGAGGAGAAAGAGAGGGAAAAAAACATCAATGTGTTCTTGCCTCTTACATGTTCCCTATTGGGGACCTGGCCTGCAACCCAGGCATGTGCCCTGACTGGGAATCGAACTGATGACCCTTTGGTTCACAGGCCCCAGCTCAATCCACGGAGCTATACCAACCAGGGCAATCATTAAGAGTTTTTGAAAAACTCATCAAACTCAAATGAATAAGTTTTCTTCATAACCCATTTGTAATTATTCCTAATAAAATAATGAAATATGTTTACAAAGAAAATAGTTTGAACTAAATTATATAAAAATATTGCTATAGTATACAGTTAAAATTGTGTTTAGAGGGAGGTTTATAGATTTAAGTAGATATATTAGTAAGGAGAAAGGCTGGATACTAATGAGTTAAATATCTATATAAGAAAATATAGGAACTAGCCCTGGCTGGTGTAGCTCAGTGGATTGAGCGCGGGCCTGTGAACCAGAGGATCACGGTTCGATTCCCAGTCAGGGCACATGACTGGGTTGCAGGCCAGTTCCCATCCCAGTAGGGGATGCACGAGAGGCAACCACACATTGATATTTCTCTCCTTCTCTCCTTCCCTTCCCCTCTACAGATAAATAAATAAAATCTTTTAAAAAAAGAGAAGATATAGGAACTAAAAAGTAATAAAATAGGGCCAGAGAAATTTGAAGGCAGGCCATAAAGAGCAGAGATGAATGGACCAGAAAACAAACAATAGAGAGGAACAACAAAGCCAGGGCTCAGTTCTTTGCAACCAATAAAATGGATATCCCAGGGGAATCTGATTGAAGAAGATAATAAGTAGCCAGTGTTAGAAAGTAAAAAGTGGATATTATAACTAATCTCACAAACACTAACAAGGTAATAAAAGGATTTTATGAAATCTTTCTGCCAATAAATTTGAAAAATTTTATGAGATAAATTTCTAAAAGAATACAATTCACCAAAGCAACACAAGAAATAAGAAATTTAAATAATTATGGAATGGTTAAGGAAATTGAATTTGTAATTGAGCTATTAAACTGAAGAAATAAAATTTGTAACAAGAATCCTTCTCTATCAGATGGCTTTGTCAGCAAATTCCACCAGTTGTTTAAGGCAGAAATAATTTTAATTGTATACAAGTTGTTCCAGAGAATAAAATAAAAGGGGCTCACTCCTTGTTTTATGAAGCCAACAACAAAGGAAAAGTACAGAACAAAAATATAAGAAAAGAAGGAAGTGACCACAATTAATGTCAGAACAGTGGTTACCTCTGGACAAGAGGGAAGAAGCTGTGATTGGTACAGGGCAGTGAGCTGGGCCCCTGGGGGCTGGCAATGCTGTTGCTTGACCTCAGTGGTAGTTTCCACTCATTTGCTTTATAATAAACCATTAAGATGCACATTTCTGTTTTTATACTTTGCTGTATATGTATTAAATTCATAATAAAAACTTTATCAATATTTAAATTTATGAGACCCGTGTCAATTAATAAGATGATGGTATAAATATTTGTTGACCCTCATTCTTAGATTTCAGTTGTTTTCTAGGCTCTATCTTTACTCACTCTAACAGATTTACAACTTCCATATCTTGAAAATTATCTTTTAGAGATTAATCTAAATAGCTTTCAAATTCCGTTAACATACATTAAACTGGAATCAACAGTTATAATTATAATTTTCTCATAAAGACATCTATTCCTGAATATTCTATACTTCCTAACATGGGACATTGTTTTTAAAATGCAAAATTTAATCTTGGGTGATAAACAAAGATTAACCAATAATCTCTATGTTTGCAAGGTGCATAATATAAAGACAAACGATATGGGTACAGTTTCATCTGAGACCAAAGAACATCAACTCAGCAGTTTTTCTGGAAACTTCCACACCTGTTTCCTATCATTGATTATTTTAATCTATTTGCTTTCCAGTCTTTGTCCATTCAGCCCTAGTTCAAAACCCAGGCATCTGTTTAGATGTAAACAGCTTTCACTGTAATAGGAAATTTAATCTAGTAATCAGAAATATGAATGATCTTTTATTAGAGTCAAGTCACCTTATTTTCTATAACCATAGTGGAAGGAACAGCCAACTGAACACATTTCAAATTCTATTTTGATGCAATTACAAAACCTACAGTGAACTACTACTGCTCCTACCCGCCTTTCCAAATGCCTTTTAACATCTCCTTTAAGGTGAATAATAAGCTTCAAAATACAGTGGACTAAAACAATTCTGACTCAAATTATGGAGACCCAAACTTTGGTCTGGACATGGTTACCAATTTGATAAACTTAAATAAAAGTAAGGTTTTTATTATAAAACTTCTCACTTTTGGAACATGAGGATTAAATTCCACAGCTCTATGAATCGCTTCCACAGCATTCATTTCTGCTGTGCTTAACCCTCTTCTTGAGGCTGTTTCTGGAGAGAATCTGTAAGAAAACCACAAAAATGAAGAAATGAATATTAAAAAATATATGGTTGTAGATCATAATTTAATCAGAGTTTTCTGGTGAAGCCAAATAACTACTAATCAAATTATAGCCTTTGGTCCAACATACAAAGAAGGTAGCGTAAGAAATTGAAACCTTCAAAATTAGGTAATGAAAGACTTCAGGGGAAGTCCACTGAAGGCACACTTTAAAGATCATGAAATATAAAAGGCTACATAGGGATTTCCAGAGGATCTCATGAAATACAAATACAGTCTTATCAAATTTTCATGAAAAGGAAACAGACTGTGAATACTCCATTCTAATTCATATCTAGAAGAGTAATCTAAGGTGAAAGAATATGGTCGCCTTTTGGTTGGTTTCTGAATATGTTATCTATGGAATGAACTGAAATTTGTTAAAGGCAGCCACAACTACAAAGAATACAGAATAATTCAGAGTTATAGTCTCAGAACAGATAACATGAAATTTATTTCCCTACCATAAGTCTTATCACTATCATCATAGCTACTATATACATACTATATGTACTGTCTTTCTAGCATTGTTTTAGGCATTTAAATGAGGACCCAATCCTCATAGAACCTACAGAATTCTTATTCTTATTCTACAGATAAGGAAGAGACTCAAACTGATTAACCTGCCCACAGATCCACACCTGGTATGCAGTACACTTGAATTTGAGCCCAGGTTTACTTTAGCTCTAAAAACCTTGCTCTTTCCACTACACACAGTACGAAACCACAGAACCCCATAAGTTTTATTGAGAAGGAAGTAGGAAGGAACACAAGCATTGTTTAAAGTCAGTGGAGAGAAAACATAATAGTGAGTTTAGCAGTTTTTCTAAGTTATTGTAGTTCCTATAACTGCTTACTTATCTGAAACAGTCCTTGTCTTCAATAATGCTGCTGTATAACAGATTGTTGCTGACTTTGGAAGGCTTATATCTGTAATGATAATTTTCATTTTAAGTAAGAATAACAAAAATATCTAAAGACAAATTTTAATAAAAATAATTTCATAGGACAAATCCAGCAGATATGACATAGTACTAAAAGCACATAGGCATGTAGTTGTAGGACCTGAGCTTGAATCTTGAGTCTATTTTACTAACCATGCATCCTTGAACTAGTAGCAACACTGTTTTTAGTGTTAATGTTGCACTTTAATTCAGAAGTCAGTGTAAAAGTTTAATTCATGTAGTTATGTTGGAAAATGTTAGTGAACTGGGAGTGGGCTTTGTTTTTCTAGCAACTTCTTTAACCTCAGTTTTCTCTTCTCAAAATAGAAAAATAGTACTTTTCTGGCACAGATTAAATTAAATTATGTCTGTGAAAGCCCTCAGTACAATGGTGAAAAGTACTCAACAAGTGTTTATAATAATCTGCTTTCAACAACATTATACAGGGACAAGGCATAGTATAGTTAGAACTACTATGCAATGACTCCACCTGCTCACACAGAAAAACTAAGATTAGAAAAAACAATAGAGACATTTGACAGTAGCTAAATCCAGGTGATAGAACCATGGGTGGTTTTAATTTTTTCTTCTTTCTATAATTTTGCATTTTCTACATTTTCTTAAATGACAATTTGCTTAAAATTAAAAATTTAATCTGGAACTATAATAAAATTAATTATATAAATATTTTCCTAAAGGATGCTCAAAATAGCCCTGGCTGGTATAGCTCAGTGGATGGAGCACTGGCCTGCCAACTGAAAGGTCACCAGTTCGATTCCTAGTTGAAGGAAACCATCGACAAAACAAAAAGGCAACCAAGGGAATGGGAGAAGATATTTGCAAAGGATATCTCTGATAAGGGGTTAACACCCAAAATATATAAAGACAACTTAACATAAAAAAATCCAATTAAAAAATGGGCAGAGGACCTGAATAGACATTTCTCCAAAGAGGACATACAGATGACCAACAAACACATAAAAAGATGCTCAACATCACTAATAATCAGCAAAATGCAAATCAAAACCACAACGAGATACCAGTTCACACCTGTCAGAATGACTAGTTATTATCAAAAAGACAACAAAGAATATGTGTTGGAGAGAACACGGAACAAAAGGCACCCTTGCACACTCTTGGTGGGATTGTAAACTGGCACAGCCATCATGGAAAACAGTATGATAGTTCCTCAAAAAATTAAAAGTGGGACTACATGTGACCCAGCAATCCCACTTCTGGGTATTTATTTGAAGAAATCAAAAACACAAATTCAAAAAGATATGCTCCCCTATGTTCGCTGCAACATTATTTACAAGAGCCACTATGGAAGCAACTAAGTGTCCATTGATAGACTAAAGGATAAAGAAGATGTCATACATATATACCCTGAAATATTACTCAGCCATAAAAAGGAATGAAATCTTGTCATCTGCTACAATATGGATGGACCTAGAGGGTATCATGCTAAGTGAAATAAGGCAGAGAGGGAAAGACAAATACTGTATGATTTCACTTATATGAAAAACAAAGTAAATGAACAAACAAAAAAACAGAAACAAACCTACAGATACAGAGAATAAACTGAAAATTGCCAGGTGGGAGGGGAATGGGCCAAAAAGGTGAAGGGGATTAACCAGTACAAACTGCTGATTGTAAAACTGGTCATGGGGGTGTGAGATACAGCATAGCAAATAAGTCAGATGGGTACTGGCCTTATCGTAGCTTCATAAGGAATATAAATGTCTAATCAATGTGTTATACACCTGAAACTAATTTAATACAGTATGTCAACTATAATTTTAAAGATAAATGAAAAAATAATGCCCAAAATAATGTCATTAGGAGAGGAAGGCCACAGAATCCCCTTTTAGATTTAGATTTAGTTTTAGATTCTAGAGTTATACTGGCAAATGGAGAACAAAAGAAGTAAATTGCTTTTAACTTCAGAATTCCAGAATGGTAAAAACTGGGGACCCATAAAAATAACTGAAAATGCTGAGAAGCATTTCAAAGTTGTTAGTTTAATTTTATTTTTAATGAATCAGGTCCTATCTGATGTTTTCTATTTGGTTCCTAACCTTGTTCATCATAAGTATCATAAGCAGGCCTCACATCTGATAAGTTACATATGGAAAGGATTTTTCATAAATTTCTCCATGAACCCACACTATTCTGAATCATTTCCTAAGAATTCCAGATGTTTAAAAGAAATAAACTTCTCTTTCCAAGTGTAACACATTTCAAACCTTCCTAGTCATGGGGATTCCCAAGCTCATGTGTGGAAACTTACAAATGGACAAGTGTAAATAAATGACTGATACATTCTCTTGGAGTGAAGATATCATCAGACACATCATGCTGGTTAGGACCTCTTCAGCTTGGATTTAATAGCTGACCTCTCACTCAGAATGAGGAGAAAGGCTGTCTCATGAAAATTCTCCCTACTCTTTGTGTTAAATTTGCCCTGTTGTAGCATAATAATAAAAACAGCTAATATATTGACTTCTTACTATGCGAAGACTGGTAAACAAAGAAATGGAATACCTGAATTTAAGTTCAGGCTTGCCACTTCCTGGCTGGAAGACCTTACCCAGTTACTTAACCTTCTTCAACTCCAGTTTCCTTATTTACTAACTGGAGATAGTAAAAATACTTGTCCTACGGCTCACCAGATTATTGTAAATATCAGACAAGATAAATTATACTTTGTAACTCGAAAGCATTGTAAAAATGCTATTCTGAATTACTCTTCTACATCTGCTAAGCAACTTCTGTCAGCCTTCCCTGACACTCCAGAACAAATGAGGTACCATCCCGTGTGCACGGCACGCCATGCTTTTCCCATTATCTCCCCTAACACACCATGCTTCAGCACAACTTCTATTCATCGGAGTGTCTGCTCCACTGAACTGCAAATCCTAGGAGAGCTAAGTCCATGTCTTTTTGTTCACACTGTGTGCCAAGTGCCTCACTCATATCAGGCGCTCAGTAAACAAATCTTGACAGAAGAAAAGTTCCTCCTTGCAGCCTTTCGCTTCCAAAATTCCTGATAATGAAGATTCTTTTTAAAAATTATTTAGTAAATTTATTGGAGTGACATTGGTTAATAAAATCATATCGGTTTCAAGTGTACAGCTCTATGATGCATCATATGTATATTACATTGTGTGTTTATCACAAGTCGAAGCTCCCTCCATCACCAGATATTTGATCCTCTTTATCCTTTACCACCTCCCTCCATCCCCCTTCCCCCTGGCAACCACCACACTATTGTCTGTGTCCATGACTTTTGTGTTTGTCTTGTTTGTTCATTTGTTACTTTCAGTTTTATATCCCACATATGAGTGAAATCATATGGTTCTTGACTTTTTCTATCTTATTTCACTTACTAAGACATATTTAAGAGATTTAGAAGATTCTTTTAAAAAACATTTTGTATCAGTTTCAGCACAGTGGTTAGACAATCACATACTTTACAAAGTGTTTCCCCCAATATTTCCAGTACCCATTTGCTACCATACAGTTATTACAATTTAATTGACTATATTTCCTCTGTTGTACTTTACATCCTCATGACCACTTTGTGCAGTAGTACCAATTCGTACTTCTTTTTTTTTAAGATCTTATTTATTTATTTTTAGACAGAGGAAAAGGGAGGGAGAAAAAGAGGGAGAGAAACATTGATCAGTTGCCTCACACATGTCCCCCCAACTAGGGACCTGGCCCACAACTCAGGCATGTGCCCTAATTGGGAATCGAACCGGCAACCCTTTGGTTCTCAGGCCAGCACTCAGTGCACTGGGCCACACCAGCCAGGGCCTGATTTGTACTTGTTAATCCCTTCATCTTTTTTACCCAGTCCCCCAACATCCTTCCCCTCAGACAAATAAACCATCAGTCTGTTTTGTATATCTGTGAGTCTGTTTCAATTTTGTCCATTTATTTTGTTCTTTAGATTCCACATGTAAGTGAAATCATATGGTATTTGTCTTTTTGGACTGACTTCTCTTAACATAATACCATCTAAGTCCATCCGTACTGTCACAAATGGAAAGATTTCGTTCTTTTTTAGGGTTGAGTAATAGTCCACTGTATATACCTGTCTGTACCACAGCTTTTTTTATCCACTCATCTATTGATCGGCATTTGGGTTGCTTCCATATCTTGGCTATTGTAAATAACACTGCAATGAATACACAGGGATGCATATATTCTTTCAAATTGTATTTTGATTTCTTTGGATATATACCCAAAAGTAGAATCCCTAGGTCATAAGGAATTCTGATTTTTAATTTTTTGAGAAACCATCATACTGTTTTCCACAGTGCCTGCAGCAATCTGCGTTCCCAGCAACAGTGCAGAGGGTTCTCTTTTCTCCACATCCTCACTAACACTTTTTTGCTTGTTGATTTGTTGATGATAGCCATTCTGACAGATCTGACGTAGAATCTCATTGTGGTTTTAATTTGCATCCCTTAGAAGATTCTTAACAGCCATCTCTACCCATGGATTCCAAATATTGACTGGTAAGAATGGTAAAAGAAAATCACAAAAATACTAGAATAGGATCACACTTATGATTACATAATTTAAAAAATATTTTAACCATGCTATCAACTAAGAGAGATATCACTTACCATCATATTTTGCTAAGACTGCCTGAACATCTGCATAGGCCTGTAATTCTAAAAGTGATTCTAGGAGATTTTCATGGATGTTCAACATGGTAAGAGGAGGAAATTCTTTCATCAACTGTATATTAAAAGGAAAAAGAGATTAAAATCATAACACAGAAACTCAATAGAGCTGAATCAAATTTATTAAAGTAGAAATTCTTTTTTTCTTAACAAAACTGTGGAGACTCAAGCCTTAATAAATGTATGCATATTAAATAAATATCCTTTCATTAAGACCACCAATTAAAAAACAGTGATTTTACATTAAAATAATTGGAAACTCAAACCACATTTTAAGTTTTTTGAAGAATATAAAGGTCATCAAATTCACTTACATCTCTCATTATTTTTACTGCTTCTCTTATTCTTCCTAATTTTCTCGCACACATTGCCAATCTTCTTTTAATATATACCAGTACATTAGTATCTCTCCCTATGTAAAAAAAAGGACACAGCTATCATTTTTGTATTATGATTTGCTATTAACATATCCATTAATTTTATGCTTACTCTAGGAGGTTTAATTAAAATTAAATTGTGTCAGATCTGGTTGGTGTGGCTCAGTGGACTGAGAGCTGGCCTGCAAACCAAAGTGTCTGGTTCAACTCCCAGTCAGGGCACATGCCTGGGTTGTAGGCCATGCTCCCAATAGGGGACGCATGAGAGGCAACAACACATTGATGTTTCTCTCCCTCTCTTTCTCCCACCCTTCCCCTCTCTCTAAAAATAAATAAATAAAATCTTAAAAAAATTAAATTGTGTCAGAATGATACAGTATTAATTATTGTTGCATCTGAGTGATGAACACTGAATGGGCATTCATTATACTGCTCTATTTGTGTATATGTTTGAAGTTGTTTATACTAAAAGTTATATATATGTATGTAGCTTTTCAATATATATATATGGAATTACTTTTACTTCTAATAATAAGTAATTTGAGAACAGTAAAGATACAAAGTAATCAGTGTATACTTGATAAATGCATTTTAACATTAACATAAAGGAAACACATACATTAAGAAGAAGTAACATTAACCTATTATTTTAAGTTTCTGCATAAACAAGCTGCTATTTTAATATTCTCTATGGTTTTTAATGACAAAAGATTTCCAAAGCAAAATTTCCATGGCTAGTGTAAACTTTTGCTCAATAGCTAGAACTAATAAATATAGAAGTACTTCTAGAAAAAGCTAACAAATATTTCTGTAACTGTCTTATAGCCATATTTGATATTATACAAGGACAAATGGCATAACCTTTTTACAGATGCAGTTTTGTTAGTTCCAGGCTGCAAAATTATTCATTCCCACAGTTGTGTGTTATAACATCATGCATTAATGAAACATTCTGTATACATCAATATTTAGTTTAGAGAGGAAACTACCCAAATTTTAATTTCCACAAATAAAAGATTTAGAACTTAACTGCTAGCAAATAATGTATTATGTAAACATATTTCAGTTTACTGCCCACTATCTGCCAAATTCATGAAACTAAAACTCTCTGGCCACAAAAAAAGTCACAGGAAGCAGCAGTACTACAGATTCTAACATATTTGGTAAAAGTGTTTGAATCATAACTGGGAGAATATCCCTATGAGTGGAAAGAAAGGACCTCAGTTGCTATGGCCCATATGATCTCAAACACACCAGAGAAAAATCAACCAGAGAACGAATCCATGCCAAGTATCAGGTTGGTTTTTGTGCTAACGGGGCCGCTCCTGGCACTGTGTGGAGATGCACACAGCCTGAAGAGCTAACCAGATGATGTCCCTCTCCTATTGTTTGGGGTCAGGCTGAGGATGAAGGTTAATAGCCGCTTATCATTACGGGAAGGCTCTTGTGGCTCTTTTTGAGTTGTGCTTCTCCAATGACCAGCCCAACTCTCACATGAACTAAATTACCATCAAGTCTTACAGCAGCACATCGCTCAACGACCACAGCAGAGCTGTGCTGTAAGCATTCTCTAGTTAATACATATTTCTGTCTTGTTGGCTTACAGATATTATGAATAGATTAATTATCTCTCGGGAAAAGAAGCTAACCTTAAGTTTTAAGTTTATTATCGTTGTTTTGTGTTTTAAACATAAAAGAGCCGACTGCAGGGACTGAAAGGTAAAAACTAGTTCCAATTTGCTTACTCAGTTGGGCTTCATGCTGAGGGCTTTGGTGCTGGCACTGCTGCGACCGCCTGTAAATAGTCTCTCCGGCCTTGAGCGCCTGTCTGAACAGCCTTTCGGCATCCACAATAGTTGTTGCTTCCTCCTCAGCCAGTAGAACGTAAGCAGTGGCACAGCTATGAAGAAAGCAAGCAAGACAGTTTTCAGTAAAACAGCAGGGCAATTATTTTCTCTTCGGTATGCCCCTTGCTCTACGTCACATTTCCCTACCTTTCCCTACACTTTCCATCTCTCAAAGAATAAAAACAACTTCATTCAATATTTTAATTTATTAGGGACATATTGGTATGTTCTTTATGTCTTGTTTCCACAATTTTTCTCCTTTCCTATCTTCATTCTCCTCTTTACCTTCTATTCTCTGATCCTTTGTACCATATCTTCCTTTTGTGGAAGAGGAAAAAAAAGATACACGCATATAAAGAATTATCTGAAAAGTATTCAAAAGGACTATGCACTCTAGTGGTCATGCCTGCTCTTAGTCATCATATGCTTGTTAATATCTATCTCATGGATAGAGAGGCATGGGAGAGGGTGACAATTAAGAAGAAAATCTCATGGCTAACTAGGCACCTTTACCGTTTGACTCAGAATCATATCACAGCACTAGACCTTTTCCCCTGCACTGCGGATTCCCTCCCCGCGCTGCCCCGCCCCCTCGTGGACTTGACCACAACAGTACTGCAAATAAACTTCCCTTGGCCTGCAGTCTAGTCTCCCTCCTACAAGCCTACTCTCACTTGTCACACCCGCGCTGACTCCAAGTTTCCTTTTCTTCACCCCACTGCAACACAGATTTCTCTTCATGTCCTTTAGGTCAAAAGCTGGCTAATAAGATAAACTAACTTGTTTGAGGGCAAGAAAAGAGAAACAGAAAGTTTCCTTTGTACTCCCAGAAATAACTCTTCTGGAGACAATGTCCTGGTTCTGATGATCTAAGCCCAGATTGTCCAGTACTGTGGTCACTGGCCACATGTAGTTGTTGAGCAGTGGGAATGTGTCTAGTCCAAAATGAGATGCCCACCAGTCCAAGTATGGTCAGTGGAAAATGCACACTGAGCTTTGAAGACTTAGAAGAATGTAAAATACTTCATTAACAGTTTACTTTTAATGTTGAATATATGTTAAAATAGTTTAATATTTTGAATAGAGCTAAATAAAATATATTACTCCAATTAACTTCACCTGTTTCTTTTCACTTTTTAAATGTGGCTACCAGAAAATTTAAAGTTACATATGTAGTTTGCATTACAACAGGGGAGAAATTATTGGTAAAAGAACAAAGTGGCCACAAAACAAAAGTAATGGCAGGATAGCAATCAAAATATTGGGGACAAGTTTTTCAGATGTAGAAAATGCAAATCATACCGTTTCAGCATCCTTCAACTAATACCCCAATTTGAAGTATATAATAATTTCACTACTCAACAGAAATGTCTTTAGTGTTAAGTTAATCTAGCTGTCTATTCTAATGATTTAATTATGTAGTTTCATAATAAATTTTGAAATCAGGAAGTGAGTCCTCTTTGTTCTTCTTTTACAAGACTGTTTTGACTATTTGAGGTCTCTTATAATTCCATATGAATTTTAGGATCACTGGTCCTTTCTGCAAAAAATAGCTATTAAAATTTTGACAAGGGTCACAATGAATTTATAGATCAACTCGAGGAGTACTGCTATCTTAACAATAGTAAGTTTTCAATCTATGAACATGGGATGTCTTTCCATTTATTTAGATCTCCTTTAACTTCTTTCAACAATACTTTGTAGTTTTCAGTGTAGAAGTTTTTTACCCCCTTGGTTAAATTTATTTAGGTATTTTAATATTTTTGATGTTATTATTAGTGGAATTGTTTTCATTTCCTTTTCAGATAGTTCATTGCTAAGTGTATAGAAATACAACTTAATTTTATATGTTGATCTCTCCTCCTGCAACTTTGTTGAACTCATTTAAAAGCTCTAATAGCTGTGTGTGTGGATTCTTCAACATATTCTGCATGTTAGGATTATGTCATCTGTGAATAGAGATAGTTATACTTCTTTTCCAATTTGGAAGCCATTTTCCCAGTTTCTTCTTGCCTAATTGCGCTGGCTCGCCCCTACAGTGCAATGTTAAAAAGTGGTGAGGGCAAACATTCTTGCCTTATTCTTGATTTTAGATGGACAGCATTCGGTCTTTTATCATTAAAAATGTAGCTAGCTATGGGTTTTTCTTTTTTTAAAAAAAAGATTTTATTTATTTATTTTTAGAGAGAGGGGAAGACGGAGAGAAAGAGAGGGAGAGAAGCATCCATGTGTGGTTGCCTTTTGCACACCCCATATTGGGGACCTGGCCTGCAACTCAGGCATGTGCCCTGACTGGGAATCGAACCGCAAGCCTTTGTTTCACAGTCCAGCACTCAATCCACTGGGCCACACCAGCCAGGGCTAGCTATGGGTTTTTCACAGGTCTTTTATTAGTTTGAAGACATTTCCTTCCATTCCTTGTGCTTTTTTAGTGTTTTTATCATAAAATGGTGTTGGATTTTTTTCAAAACTCTTTTCTGTACCAAGAGATGATCATGTGGTTTTGTCGTTTGTTCTATTCATGTGGTGGCAGACATTGACTGATTTCTCATGTTAAACCACCTTACTTTCCTGAGATAAATCCCACTTGTTCATGGTATATAATCTTTTTTAATATGCTGCTGGATTTGATGTACTAGCACTTTGTTGAGGATTTTTGCATCTGTATTCATAACAAATATTAGTCTGTAGTCTTTGTTTCTTATGATGTCTTTGTCTGGTTTTGGTATGAAAGTAATGCTGGCCTCATAGAATGAGTTAGGGATTTCACTTATATGTGCAATCTAAAAAACAAAATAAATGAACAAGCAGAACAGAAACAGACTCATAGATACAGAGAATATTTTGACAGATGCTAGATGGAAGTGGGTTTGGGGGATGGGTGAAAAAGGTGAAGGAATAAAGAAGCACAAATTGGTGGTTACAGAATAGTCACGAGAATGTAAAGTACGGCATGGGGAATATAGTCAATAATATTGTAATAACTATAAATGGTGCCAGATGGGTACTAGATTTATCAGGGTAATGATTTTGTAAGTTATAAAACCGTCTAATCACAGGGTAATACACCTAAAGCTAATATTGCATTTTAACTGTAATTTAAAAATAAAAATGTTCTTAAAACTTTTTTTAAGAGAATGAGTTAGGAAGATTTATGTCCTCTTCTATTTCTCCGAAGAGTTTGAGAGGACTGGTATTAATTCTTTAAGGGTTTGATAGAATTCACTAGTGAAGTAATCTAGTCCTGAGCTTTCTTTCTTTGAAAGTTTTAAAATTACTCATTCATTCTCTTCACTCATTATAGGTCTATTCACATTTTCTAGTCCTTCTTGAATCAGTATGGGTAGTTTGTGCATTTCTAGGAATTTGTTCATTTCATCCAAGCTATCTAATTTGTTGGCATACAACTGTTCACAACATTCTCTTATAATCTTTCAAATTTCTGTAAGGTCAATAGTAACGTCCACAATTTCATTCTTGATTTTAGTATTCTGTCTTTTCTTTTTGATTAGTCAGTCTAGCTAAAAGTTTGTCAATTCTGTTGCTCTTTTAAAAAACCAACCTTTGGTTTCACCGATTCCCTCTATCGTTTTTCTATTCTCTATTTTGCTTATCTCACTCTAATCTTCATTACTTCCTTCCTTTTGCTTAGAGTTTAGTTGGCTCTTCATTTTCTATTTCCTTAAAGTATAAAGTTAAATTACTGATTTGAGAACTTTTGTTTTTATTAATGTAGGTGTTTACAACTATAAATTTTCCTCTGAGCACTGCTTTTGCTTTATCTTGTAAGTTTGGGTATGTTTACATTTAAGTAATTAATAATAAGAAAGAACTTGTTTCTGCCATTTTCCTATTTGTTTTCTATATGTCCGTCTCCCCGCTCATTTCCTGTATTAGTGCCTTTTTTGTGTGTGTTAGATATTTTCTAGTACATCACTTTGATTCCCTTCTTATTTCTTTAACCATATGTTTTTAGTTATTTCTTAGTGGTTAATAGTTAGAAAATCTAGTTTAAATTAATACCAATTTAATTTTAATATTATATAAAACTTCACTCTTATATAGCTCTTCCCTCACCCTTTATGTTGTTATGGTCATAGGTTACATCTTTATAAACTCTATGTTCATCAACATAGACTTATAATCATGGTTTACATAGCTGTCTTCTAAATCATATAGAAAAAAAAAGAACTGCAGCCCTAGCTGGTGTGGCTCAGTGGATTGAGTGCCAGTCTGTGAACAAAACGGTCACCAGTTCGATTCCCAGTCAGAGCACATGCCTGGGTTGCAGGCTGGGTCCTCAGTAGGGGGCGCACAAGAAGCAACCACACACTAATGTTTCTCTCCCTCTCTTTTCCTCTCTCTGAAAATAAATGTAAACTTTGAGATTTCCAGGCACATGTGGGAGCTTTTCGAAACCTTTATTTCCCAAAGTATCTCATTCTGCAGCCTTTCCTCCAAAGTTTTCTGATTTGTTTATTATTTGCCCTGACTTTTATTCCTTGCCCCAGGCAGAAATATTTGTCTTTAAATGTTGTAACAACTGCCCCTCAGTGTTGCTGTGTCAGTGCTGGGAGAGTCAGGATTTAACCTAAAGGCAAGTCCCTTGAGCTACCAGACATTTTAGCTTGCTACAAACTTTTGATTAGTTTCCAGAGTTTCAATAAAGTTGATGTACTGCTTTTTGTCTTTTCAAAAACATTTTGTCTTTTCAAAAAACAAAGTTAATACAAAGAGCTATAAAAATAAATCCTGTTAACATGAAAAAATTAGTTAGAACTACATTTTATTATTCTGAATCTCCAACTCATGCCTCTAATCCCATTAACAACTGAAGTTCTCCGGGCTGAATAAATGCTTTCAATGAATGATTTAAATGAAAAACAAAATTAAAACAGGTGACATAGTATTTTAGTACTTTTTAACTGTCAAGTATTATCACCAATTAGATCAGCACTCTCCATTTTAAAAAGTATATCTAGCATAATTTCTATTTAAAAGCATAGATCAATTGACAATTTCAGAAGCAAATACATATGTCAGTGAATACTGCAAATTTGGTCTCTAGTATGCAGAAAGAGAAAGGAGACTGCTAATGACTCCAAGTGTCTTAAGAATGGACAAAAGGAAACATTAAATCATTTGCCTGGGTTTCCTTCAAAACAAACTTATTTTCCATATATTTCAAACTTACTCATTGTTTAATTCTAAAGCTTGATAGGCTGCTTTGATTCGAGCTGGAGGATTTCTTTCCCTCCATGCCTTCTGCATAACTGTAGGAAAAATATTTCAAAAAGTAGATGAGATGGTAAACATAAACAACCTTATGCAAAACATACGAAGAATGAGCTAGGAGAGCAAACAAAGACTTAAATAACATGTACTTAAATGTAAGAAACAAGAAATTGGGGTGCTAGCTCACATTAACCTTATGAGAAATGTACATTAAATTTGGAAACGTCACATGTAATAAAAATATGTTGTTTTTCTTTTCTATTTACATAACAATGCATAAGGCCCAGGCTGGTGTGGCTCAGTGGATTGAGCGCAGGCCTGCAAACCAAAGGGTCATTGGTTTGATTCCCAGTCAGGGCACATGCCTGGGTTGTGGGCCAGGTCCCCAGTAGGGGACATGTGAAAGGCAAACCACACATTATGTTTCTCCCCTCTCTTTCCCCCTCCCTTCCCCTCTGTCTAAAACTAAAAAATAAATGAATGAATAAAAATTTTAATGCATAAAGTACTTAATCAAATTAATTACATCATTATTAAACATGAATATTTACACATCTAAATGCATATTAAAATTGAGTTTGAGTGACATCAGATTATAATCAATATGATATTCTAGTTCTTTATCATTTTGAAAAGGTTCTTTGAAACTGCTAGAAATATATAAAACACTTAAAAACAAAGACTTTGTCTAAGCAATGATTCAGTCCAGGAAGAATATTCGAATTTATATTTTGTATTAAAGGCAGAATGGGGGATTAATTTAGAATACAGTGCATTTATGGAAAAGGCCAGTCTCTACCAAGAGTCAACAAAAGCCCGAATTAGAATCTAAAATAACAATATATTCGTTTTGCTACCTTTTACAGTACCAAACAAAATTTCAGCTAAGTAAAGTTTCTTAAAAATTAAATAATGTAGATTCATGAAACTATCTGGCCTATTTCAAGTTTGATAAGAAAAATAGAGAATCTATAAATGTTGCTTTTGGAACAAAACCTACAACTGTCCAGAAAGAATAATGTGGAAAATGTTTGAGTTTTCCTTTGGAAACAAAATATTAGTCTTGGCTTACAAAATGAGATGATATATTCTATTTGTATGACAAAAATACATTTCTTATATCAAACATGTCACCAGTTAGCTGACAGCTAATGCTTCCTGAACTTGATAAACTGATATACATCAGCACCCATCTGATACGAACCAGGTAAAGAATAGCATTTTGCTGAAACATTAAAATACAACATAAAATTTAGTATAACATTAGATGCCATTTTGATGATGGGGTCTCTTTTATAAGTTACATGATATTCACAAGTCAAATTTTGACACTGAATCTTTACCAACATTTTAAATGGTTTGGTATTCTAGTATATTAAGGATATACTATAATTTATTTAACCCATTGTCTTTTGATATACAATTAAGTTACACCAATTTTTTCCTAAATAGAAATATTGTGATAAACACAATTTAACATCTATCTTTGTATACCCGACCAAGAAGTAGAATGTTGTTTAAAATGTACACATCTACTCTCTGGTTTCCTTTCCCATCGGATCTGAACACCAGTCTTGGTGGTCGTAAAAGGAGGGGAAGTAACACTGAAGTTGGCCTCACGGCTCTGTAGCATGTGGGCTAGTTTCAAACCAGGTTTAAAAAATAAATAAATAAATAAATAAAAATAAATAAAATAAAATGTACGCATCTTTTAAATGATTTTGAATGTGTACTCCAAAACTCCTCTCAATAAAATTGCATTAATTTACTTTATTTCAAGCAGTTTAGGAGAGTGACAGTTTCCCTACTTCCTTACCAACACTGAATAATGTCAATCTTTGTCAATACATAAAAACTATTTCATTTGCATTTACATTTATTTTATTTCTAATAAGGTCTTCGAATCCACCTTTAAGCATTTTTTCCTCATTCTTTTATTTTCAACTGCTCTATGCAGTCTTTCAACATTATTCCTCATAACCAGTGCAGCTCTAAGTCAAAGGGGAAATGAAGTAAAGGAAGAAAATATATATTTCCTTCTAAAAAAAGTGTAGAAATAAGTTAAAGCAAAATGCTGATTTAATATTCAACTATCTGCTTTAAGAGCTCTTGATGTGCTTAAAAATAACACAAGCAGTTAGCAATTCAACCAAATTTATTTATTTTTCAAGTTAAATAATATTCGACATGCTAACAAGCAGAAAAGACACTAACACAAAATCTACTAATATAGTAATTCCTGATGACAATAGTCAAAAGAGATGTCAGATCACACAGATACACACATTTGTCTTTTCTGAACCTAAATCTATAGCTATAAATCATTACTTTTATGTGAATGTCTGAAAAGATCAATATGGAACTAACAGTCCATTTCTGGATTATCATTCCCAGAGAAAATCTGTCCTTGAGTTCAGCCTTTAGCTGGGATTTTGTGTACATGAACCTTTGCAAGGACCAAAATGGGATGTATGGTTTTAAAAGAATCAATTTCTAAAGCCTCGTTTTTATATGACTCTTTCCTATAACTGATCTACCAGAAGAATGTTTCTCTGATTGGTCTACGCATCACGCCGTTTTCCATTCTTTCCAACATCTGCTCTCCCACACCCCAAAAGATATAGTCCCTTCTCCTACTTTACAAAAGGAAGACTTACTTCTCACCCACCCTGAATCGTTCCAAGGTACACTGCTCCACAGGGTAAAAATTAAAAATCTCCAGGTGCCAGAGGGACAATTCAAAGTTCAAGTTTGAGAATTGCCTTTTTTTTTTCCATAAAGCTAAGTTTATTCCATTTAAGTGACTAGTCCTTATTCTGAGATTATGTTCTTCCTACTTTTTGTATGCCAAAATGTCTTTTATATAATGATGGTAAATTTGGTTTTGTTTTTGTTTTATGTCCTTAGCTGACAAAATTTAAAGCTAGAAACACGCAAATACCCCAATTAAGAACATTTTTTTTCTAATTTACTGGTGCTTAAAACTCAGAACCTTAGGACCAGACCCTAGGAAAGACCCACCTTTTAGGTTGCACGTTTCACAACACAGATTATTGCCTGGCGATTTCCCCAAATGGGTATGTGGCAGAATAAAA
The DNA here is from genome assembly GCA_004027735.1 of Carollia perspicillata. Classification (NCBI taxonomy): domain Eukaryota; kingdom Metazoa; phylum Chordata; class Mammalia; order Chiroptera; family Phyllostomidae; genus Carollia; species Carollia perspicillata. Next base: position 46,350 of record PVKM010003359.1, read on the forward strand.
GTAAGACTTAATTTATATTAAGCCAGTGTAAAAATGGCCTGAAGTTCAAGCACCAAAGAAATATATTTTTAATCAACACCATGGTTATATCATCTCTCATTAAAACATACTATATCAATTATCTATAGGCTACCAACTTAAAAGTGTAATGCCACTTCTTTGATGTCATTGTTCTAAGAATAGCCTCTTGTCACATAGTCGAGCAGTGTGACTGCAGTGTGGAAACCAAAGCGGCAGGTCCAAGCAAGCCCCTTTCCTGGGTCAGGGTTTCAGTGATACTCCAGGTGGCCACCAGGCTCAATATACATTTTGGCCCATTTACCTTTATAAATCATACCACATAGCATTCAGTAATTGCATATATTTAAACTGAGAACAAATATGTATTAGACAAAAGCATATTTTCATAGGCTTCATGTGTAAGAAAACCTCCAAATTTCATGAATTATTTTTATGTCATTAACTACTTTGGGAAAAAGAAAAGTTCCATATAAACATACAAACTGGGACAGGCCTTTAGAAAAGCTTACAAAGAACTATGCAAATTGCTGTATGTCCTCCCATAAGTGAATCTGTTAATCTCTAGTTCCCCAAATTGTTAAAAACAAGAATGAGTAGCTGGCCATTACTTTTAAAAGTACGTTTCAGAGAAAATACCAGAATCACCATTGGCATTTTGGGCCAGATGAAACTGTTGGGATCATGTGCCACTCTATCATTCTCTGATTTGCTGTAATCATGTTCCTTCTATGAAGTTATTCTTGTTAGTATTAATTTTATATCCCATTGATATGAGCATTTACATTACACTACAAAATAACTGCTGGCAGCAGCCAGAATATAGGCATCAAGAACTCGTGCTTTCTTCCGGAATCTGACCACATTCGGCCTTACTGGGAACTATAAAACGACAACCGAGGATTCGGGAGCTGGGCGGGGGGCACCTGTGGTGCTACGCATGGGCCGGAGTGCACGGCCAGGGCACCTGATGCCATGGCCAATGCCTAGTTCTTCTTGGCTTTCTTCAGATAGCGAGCCCGCAGGGACTTGTTAAAATTCATGGTCATTTTAAAATACAACCAAGAAGGCAGGATTGAGGAGACTGACCGCATAAGAGAATGGATCGGGTATCTGTTGGTTCTGGACTTCAAGCCCACAGGAGAATTGCCATTTTTAATGAAGGAAACTATAATAGGGATTCCACCTTTCACTTGTTTCTTTTAACTGTGATGCTCAGCTTTAGAATTAATTCAGGCTTATTGTAGAGTGGGGAAGGAGTGATAATTCTTATCATTCCCATTTATCAACACCCTTCTCTCCTTGCTATCAAAGAATGCATTGCTCATACAAGAACGTCACCTCGCAGTAAGGCGAAAGGGACATTAGTGAAAAGTAATAAAGGCAGTGGAATCTTTTGTGTGTGTGGCAGGTGCCAGGACCAATGATCACTAGCTGCCCAGGTACCAAAAAATTACGCTTCTGAAATCTCTTGCCATCAGTTCTGCATATAGAGCAATCACATTGCCCTAAAGGTGCCACTCACAGCAGAAGCCCTTTTTTTGAATTTTATTCTAGCTAAGAGATAACCTCTAGGCAAAACTACAAGACTATCTCTCTATTTTATAATTGAATTCAGAAGAGAGACAGCTGTCGTGGGAGGCATGTTCACATGCACTGAAAAATGAAGTCAGACTTTGTTGGAAAGTAAGTCTGACTTGGTTAGTAGCATTGACCATGAGAACTCACCCAGCCAATGAGGTTGTCTGGAGGACATTTTCCAAAGTTGAAAGAACCAAATATGTAGCTCGAAAGATTTGACAAAAATATAATTAAAGTACATGATACCATTTAGAACGTCGTGGTCAAAGGAAATTAAAATTTCTAAAAATTTATACAAAAAATTTTATTGTGGCAAAGCACATACATGTGATAAGACTCTCAAACATAAAATAATTATATTAAAATCATATGAAGTATGGGATGGATATAAATTCCAGAATAAAAAGGACATATAATATTTACTACTGTTAAAGAGTATCTGTTCATGTATTTTTCAATGGATAATGGTATGTATCAAGTCATTAAATTCCTTGAAATACAATTAAAAATACAGTATTCTAGGTTTTTTCAAATTAATTAATTAATTAATTAATTAATCACCCGAGGATACACTTATTAATTTCTTAGAGAGAGGGGAGGGGGGAGAGAGAGAGAGAGGGAAAGAAACACTGATGTGAGAGAGAAACATCATTCGGTGACCTCCTGTACAAGCCCCGACCAGAGACCAAACTTGCAGCCCAGACATGTGCCCTGACTGGGAATCAAACCCGTGACCTTTTGTTTTGCAGGATGACGCTCCGAGCAACTAAGCCACATAGGCCACAGCCTAGCTTTATTTTTAAATGTCTATATTTATAATACATCAAAAACCATATTCTTTGAAATTACTTAACCTTATGATATCGACTTAAAAATACATGAAGGGATACATAGTCTTTCAAGCTTCTCTTAGAAGGTATAGGAACACAAATGTTTTAAGACCACAGCTTTAGTGGAAAGCCACGGTTACTGTTTAAAAGCCCCCAATATCTGCAATTCGGCCTGTGAGAAGGAGGTAAAGCCTCAATTTCCAGAGTCACTTCAGTCCTTAAAGTTAACATACGAAACTGATTTTCCACTGCTATTTCCCCAACACCTATACTTTCGCCATTAATGTAAACATTAAGCATATAAACACAAAGCTATTCCTTTTTCTCCTATTTACAATTAAATCATTTCATGTAACCATATCAAACATCCTTGGGTTTCTTGCTACCACCCACCCTTAGTATATTTAATCTAGCAAAGGTATCACAATGAATGCACTTGAATGCTGGAAAATTGGCTATTTTTCAGACTCATATTATTGATGATTTTCTTCTGCCTACTGATGTAGTGAGTAACAGTGGCAATGTGGCAGTAACATAGTGGTTAAGAGCCAGACTTGAGTTTGAAACCCAGCATTGTCATTTAATAGCTAGATGACTTAGGGACGTTACTTGATTCCCCTTTGCCTGTGTTTCTTCATTTTTTAAATGAGGCTGATAATAGTATCTACCTCATAAAGTGATTGAGAAGATAAAATTAGTACATTTATATAAATTGCTTAGAACAGTGCTTGGTACATAATAAGTGCTCTACAAGTGTTAACTCTTAGTGAAATTGCTGAAGACATCTGTGCCACCAACACCACTCACTCATTCATACTTTCATCGGAGAATAAATGTTAGTAATTACAGAATGCAGGCACTATGCTATAAGATAGGGATTCAAAGATGATGAGAATATAGTACCTGCTTTCCAAAGTTTCACACCCTGTTAGAGAGGAGAAACATTAAAGCAACATGATAACATTATAATAAACGAATGTTTGTGGTTGGAAACTGTTTCACTGAGGTTTGGACTAAGTACTGTAGAACTGCGGAGAAGAGAGATCCCAGAGAAGGCTTGCTAGAGAATGTGACTTTTGATTTGGATCCTGAAGGGCAGAAACAGAAGGATAGATATGAAAGAAGAAGGCATTCAAAGTAGAAGGCTAGTTGTGATAAAGACGCCTGTCTTTAAGTCGTCCATTTAAGAGTCTCAATACTCTTTCTCAGAAAAGAGCTTACAGAGAATTAAACAGACATTTCTATGGTCTTCCACCACTTTAGATGCTTCTCTAACTTATGATTAGAATAAAATTATGTCCTGTTTTTCTCTACATGCCTTGTCCCTGTGTTTACACTTTGTCTTACTCTTTTTTCTTTTTGCAGGTGTTAATTTCTCATATCAAAACTGGGTACATTTTTCTCTGCATAAGCAGTTGCTGTATTTGATCTGAAAGATTTTTTAAAGTAATAATAAAAGCAATATTTTAATAAAACACTTTAAATTCTTTGTAAGAAGGAAAGGTAATGTAATAGGCTAGTTCAAGATCATAGTTAGTTTCAATTCAATCTGGGTTTATCAAACAACTCCATGTCTACCCCATGGTCAGAGATGACACGTACCTGTGTCTGAAGGACGTAAAAAGTCAGTGTCACAGGTGAAAAAGGTCTGATGGTCCTGAGCTGACAAATTCATGTCATAGTATGTAAGAGGCTCTTTACCAGTCACCCAAGTGTATCTTTGCCAAAACACAAGAAAATATGTAAATTGAACATGAGAGAGCATCGACTTGCTATAACAGACACTTTAAAATTCAAAAATACACTGCTAAAAATTCTATTTCAGGATGTTTTTTAGAAAATCAGAAAAACAAAAGAGATAACCTATACCAACTACCTGGAGTATAATAAAACACAAAAACTAAAAAAGGAAAATGCTAGATTATTCAACAAACATTTCTTCAAAATTGGACTTGAAGGGATAAAATGATTTGGCTTAGATATATATCTCATTAAATATACTTCAAAAAACTCTCAGTGAGTTAGAATTAAGTATAAAAAGTAAAACTACAAAGAAAGGAGAAAACATGGGTAGATTTTTACTAGATGTCAAGTTGGTAAAGGTCTTTCAAACCAAAACAGTGAATAGGAACTTTTTACAGATGTTACCAAATTAGAAATTTAAACTTTCATTTCCCCAAGACCCACAATAATAATGGCAAGTGAACAGACTGGCTAATAAATACATTTTTAAACATGTAATCTCATTAGTAATTAACAAATAGCAAATTAAAATAAATCTTTACTTTCATCTATCAAATTGGCAAATATACATCCATTATCAGGTGAAATATGGACTCACACATACATACTGCTGGTATAAATGTAAGTTAGCACTTATATTTTTGGTTCCAAGATCCAATTGGATAATATCTATCAAGAGTCTTAGCTCTGGCTGGTGTGGCTCAGTGGATTGAGCACCAGCCTATGAACCAAAAGGTGGTGACCCAGTTCCATTCCCAGTCAGGGCACATGCCTGGGTTGCGGGCCAGATCCCTGGTTCGGGGTTTGCCAGAGGCAACTGATCAATGTATCTCTCACACATTGATGTTTCTCTCCCTCTCTTTCTCCCTTCCTCCCCCTTTCTAAAAGTAAATAAATACAATCTTTAAAAAAAAAGTCTGAAAAATAGTCACACCTAGCTAGAGGAAGGGCACATGATATCATATTATACCATTCTCTCTACTATTACTTTTCAAATTTTCCATAATCAAAGACAAGATGAAAGGGAAGGGAAAAAAATCGTCCACACCCCTTGATTCGGTAATCCCAGCGCAACAAATCAGACCTAAGGAAATAATCATTTATGTGGCTAAATATTTTTTATATAAAGATATCACTCTAGTGTAAATGTTAACAGTGAAATACAATCTGTGACCCAGATAGGGAAGCATATATAAATAAAACCACTGAAAATCATGTTTTTAAATAAATTCATGTTTTGAAGAAATTCTGTGAGAAATTCACATATTTTGATGTTCAAGTTTTGTTTCTATATATACATGTGTATATGGAAATGCTAATAGCAATTACTACTCAGTGGTAAGAACAGGTGATTTTTTACTTTCTTTTTCATACATCTCTTTATTTTCCCATTTTCTATGATGAATATGCATACGTTTTACAATCTGAAAAAAAAGACTTTAAAAGCCCATTGTATTATTTATATGTGATTAAAGATATTAACTTCTTTAATAGTATGAGTTGCCTTGCTATTTAAAGTTTTTAGCTATTTTGTGAGAAATTATCATAAAGAAGAAAGCAATCCTTGTTCACTTAGCAGTTTTGCTACACATTCTAAAACCATAACAATTATTTATTAACAATCTATATTATTCCCAAAATGACTTAAAACAGATAAAATATAATATGAAGCATCAATAATACAGACTAGAAGTCAATTAAGAAAGACTCAGTAAAGCACAAACAAGGGCTGGGCCATGCAGTGGGGTCTGGGGTGAGGCTAACATGTGACTGCCATGTGACTCCAGGCTCTCTGGGACTACGCAGTTGTTACCACTGCAGCTCAGACTGGGACAGCGACCACTGTGAAACGGAGACTTCTACAGAGACCAGTCATTCGAAAGAAGCCTCAGTGCTCCTGGTATTGAGAAACTTCTCTTTAAAATCTTCATGAAGTAGATGCATATAATATGACAACAAATAGCCTAAAACCTTTGTCATGAACACAGTGAGAATTTCAAGGACCTGCCTCTTGCAGAATCCCTTACTACAGGCTAATGGCATCTCTCACAAAAGTCGAGTTTTCACGTCCCAGGATGGACTATCACATCCTTAAGCACAGAGATGACTGCTTAATCATTTAGCATCTCCATCATTTTACACAGCTCCCTACACAGCAGACACATGATGTTTCTTGTTCAATGAATTAAATAACATGCCCAGTCTACCTCCAGGTAAAACATAAAGTGTCTTTGGTCATAAATTTCAAAAGATGTTGTTTCATTTAGTGTAAAAGCCAGGAAGGAAATGGACACAGTAGAACAGATAGAAAATGGCAATCTAAAATATAATATAAAAATACTATACTCTGTACTGTTGCATAAATGAAGTTCACATTCACATTCAGATTGATATTTTCTACTGAATCCTCAAATACATTTTGAAATCGAGCACATATGCATAAGAACATACTGACACTTGAAATTTTGTCTTAATCTCATAAATTCTTTGAAAAGGCTTTCTGACTTTTCAAACCAGGGGCCAAATATATGCTTGTTATGTATGACAAATGTACAGTTTGAAGCAATGTTTCTCAGGATCATAACAGTAAATGCAGTCAAGATGCTGTCAACTAAACTTAGGGCTAATCACTTTACCTTATCGTGTATCAGTATTTCCAACTAGGAGAGCTGTGATATAGTGATAAAAACAAGTGTTTTCATAATACTTTTACTCTAAAACCAATGACATAATTATACAGAAAGCAAAATGTAATACCTCCTATATTCTGCTCCTCTGAAAAGGTTTAGAGGGTTTCTCCATACCTTGCATTCTAAAAAACACAGGAGAAAAGGGAGGAATAAGACAGTTTAAGCAAATGCAATTAAATCTTAACTCACCAACATTTATCATATTGTCACTGTATGCTAAGTACAGTGCTAGCCACTGATATAGCACAAAGACAAATAAGGCCCTGCCTTCAAAAGCACATAATTAAATCTAGTAATGCCCTTATTTCTGTCTTCACAGCATTTGGTTCACAATTCAATAACAGCACTTACCATATCATAATGTGATTAACTGTTTGGTTTTACATTTCTCCCTTTTAAATATGAACTCTTAACATTTTGTTCATTTCTGTACATATTCCTGGAGCCTAGCACAGCATTTGAGAATAACTTTTTAAAAGAATTAAACGTAGCATGAGAGTCATGTAAACTACCACCGAAACTATATGATAAGTACTATAGGAGAGATACGGTTTGTTCCAAGAGACAAACACGAAGTGATTGATTTTGCTGTGGGGATAGAGAAGGCTCTGGAAGGAAGGTGATGCTTGAACTGACACTGAATCACCAACCACTATAGATGAGTAGAAGGTTGCCAGAATACTCTAAGCAAATGAAGTATCATAAAACCACTTGACGTGGTTAGGCTATATAGTACAGGGCAGGGGGGTGAGAGGGAGAGACATAAATAAAACTAGAAAATAGAATGGGGAGATTGGTGAAGGAGCTTACAAACTATACAAAGGAGTTTAGGTATTACCCTTAGTCAGAAGTCATTGAAGGTTTATAAGCAAAAAAAATAACAGATATCAGATCTTTGTTTAGATCAGCAGTTCTCAAAGGATGGTTCATGGAACTGCAAAGTAACAACTCTTTTCATAACAAATGCTACAACATTAAGGATATTTGCCTTTTTAACTGTGTTGACTTGCACTCAACCCTGAGAGTAAGGGCTTCCTTAAATTTTGTGTCCCAGGCACCCAACTTGCTTCACCCTAGTCCCCACCCTTCAAAGTTGAGCTGATGGTACAAAATCAATGGTGAGTAAAACTATAACTTAGTCTGAGTCAAGGCAGTGACACCAAACTGTACTAGTCGTCATCGGATTTATTACCTCCAACACCACTTTTTCTTGAAAGAGCCACCAAGACACATACATATGGTTATAGACAGATACCTGGCGGACATTTTCTCAAAGGGGAACAAAGTGTCCTGCCAACTTCAAGGAAGAAAAACAATATTTGCTGTCAATGATTAAATTTGAGATTTTGGTCCTGACAGGTGTGGCGCAGTTCGTTCAGTGTTGTCCCACAAAGCAAAAGGTGGCGGGTTCAATTCCCTATCAGGGCACAAGCCTGGGTTGTGGGGTACTCCAGTTGAAGCCACTCAATGTTTCTCTCCTTCTATTTCTCTCTCCCTTCCCCTTGCTCAAAAAATGAATAAAGTCTTTTTTAAAAATTTGAGCTTTTGAATAAATATTAGAATTTTGAAAAACCTGTATATGCTACTGTGAGCCTGGCAATTTCCCAATGCTTAAGACTTTCTGTGGTATTAGTGATGATACTAACAAATGTGATCTTTAACAACTATGTAATAAAATGTGTCAACATTTGGAAGATGGGCATAACTCAGTAAACAAGCATTTTCTGAATGACCGATGAGTCATGTAATGAAATTGTTCATAAGTAAAAGACCTGCTCAGAATGCAAGCTACCAGTGGGTTTTAATACAGCAGAGTGAAAAGTCAATTGGTATAGCTTAGGATTCGACACTGTAACTAAACTTTATGGAAGTACCTCTTGGTAAGTTTTGGTATAGTATCAAAAAAAGAATATCCACAATTTTCTAAAAAGGTTATTAAAATAGTCCACCCTTTTCTAACTATATATCTGTGTGAGACCAGATTTTGTTCATACACTTCAACCGAAACAACAGATCCCAACGATGTAGAAGCAGATATGAGAATAAGGTGCCTTCTATTAAACTAGACATTGAAGAGATTTGTTTGTTTGTTTGATTGTTTATGTGTTTATTTGTTTATTTAAGATTCTATTTGTTTTAGAGAAGGGAAGAGGGGGAGAAAGAGGGAGAAAAACATCAATGTGTGGTTGCTTCTCCTGCAATTCCCACTGGGGACCCGACCCGCAACCCAGGCATGTGCCCTAGACTGGGAATCAAACTGGCAAGCCTTTGCTTCACAGTCCAATGCTCAATCTACTCAGCCACACCAGCCAGGGCATGAAGAGATTTAAATAAATGTAAACGATTGTAGTCTTCATGAAATCAGCTCAGGCTGCCATGACAAAATGCCACAGATGGGGCGGCTTAAACAGTAGAAACTTGTTTTCTCATGGTCCTGGGTCTGAAATCAGGACTCCAGGGTTTGGTGAGAGCCCTCTTGGACCTGCAGATGGCTGCGTTCTCCTCCGTCCCTGATGTGGCCCCTCACATGGTGGAGAGAGAAACTGATCTCTCTCTCTTCCTCTTCTTCTAAGGCTACCAGTCTTATCAGAGTAGGGCCCCACCCTACCTCATTCAACCTTCCTTAATTACTTCCTAAAAACCCTATCTCCAATATAGTTACAGGAGAGGTTAGAGCTTCAACACACGAATTTGGGGGGACAGTTCATTCTGTAAAAGTGTTAACATGTAATGGGTTTCCTGTTACTTTAAAATAGTTAATACATATTTTTAATTTCTAATATAATAAATACTAGGGAGATAATCAATGTAAATAAACAAAAGCTCTTTGAGGTCCTCGATCATTTTTAAGAGCATAAAGGATTCCTGAATCCAAATAGTTTGAGAACCCCTTTTCTACATACTAAGAGGAAAGGACGTACAAAAAGGAGAAGCATCGGAGGCAGAGAAGCCAGTTAGGATACTACGGCAAGTCTAGAAAGGAGATATTAAAAGCCCAAACATCGGGCAATAAACGTTAGAATAAAAAAAGGTAGGATGGAGTCAAAATAATTTTTGATGGGAATCAATAGACTATGATGGGTGTTAACTGTTTGGAGAAAAAGGGGGAAATAAGAGAGATATAATCTGAAACAACCCAAAGGATTCTAGTATGGAAATTGGGTACCTTTAACAGATGTCAGGATTGTTAGGAGTCCTACTGAAAGAAGACAGTTTCATTTTGGACAGAGTGAGTTTAGGGGCTTAGAGCCATCAAAGGTGAAGATTCTAGCAAAGAGTTAGAAATGTGCATCTAGAACTCAGGGGTATAAATTCAAAATTGGTTCTCCCACTATATACATCTGTGGAAGAAAATACTACAGAATGAGATATAGTAACCCAGGGAGAGAAAGCTGAACCAAAGAACTTTGACCCCCTTTGAGGTCAATTCAAGCATCTCTTTTGTGAAACATTTTGTGGCCTTCCTTCCAAGAATAACTAACTATGCCCTCTTTTCTGTTACCACAGTATCTTTTATGCACTCTATTTACATATCTTTTTATATCTTTTGCTATCCTTATTTATATGTCTGTATCCTCTACCAAACTGGAATGTTCTTAAGGTTATTGTCACTCCTATTATGAAATGATATGTTCAAACTCACAGTAGGAAATAAGGTTATATAATGCACCATTGTTATGTACTTATTTACAAACTGGACTCTGAGTATCTTGAGGACAGATCTACATCATATCCATAGTAATATGTTTCACTGTTAGGAGTTCTGTAATTATTTTACGAAAGAGGAGAAAGGAGAAGGGGAAAGAAAATTACCATTATTCCTTCCTGTACTCTCGAGTGGCTGCCACGCCTTCCCTAGTATTCCCGGTCAGCATCCACCCATGCTGCAGGGCCCAGCTTCGACAGTACTTTTTCAGAGACTTTCTCTGACCACATTTAAAAAATGCCAGCAACTGCACTCAGGTAGTATTCTTCCACTACACGAATGTAAGTCTAGTGGTTAAGTTTACTGAACAAATGAGACCTTATGGCAATCTAGGGAATTACTCATTTGTATGATTATTATCTACACCAAATGAAATGAATAATTCAAAAATATTTCTATTTGGCTTTGAAAATTTACTTTCCTAAATGTATATCATTAACATTTATTTTGTATTACTAAATACATACAGAGAAAAAATATATAACTGAAGCATGACAAAGGAACATCCATACCTGAATAATTATAATTTTGATGTCCTTGTAAATATATTGAGAATAAAAGGCATTGAGAATAAAAGAAAACAAAGTTTTCCTAACTTTGTTCTCTTGCCAGAGATGGCTAATTGTCTCTATTCTCTCCTTTATCTAATAAGGTCCCCTAATTTTTCAATATTAGCTGGGCATATGTACACTGAGAAAATAATTACAGTTTCTAGCTTCCTTTACAGCCATGACCATTTGACAAAGGTCTGATGAGTCAGAAGTAGGCTGAAACAGTACGTAACACTTGCGGGAAGTGTCCTTGGCTGCTGTGGGGTGAGGCAGGGGGAAAGGGCATACTTCTCCTGGCCTATTCTCCATCCTGATTGTAATGTGGATATGAGAGCTGAAGCCAGAGTCTTGGACCACAAGGCAAAACTGGATTCGGAGGCAGGAGGCTAACACAACAGGAGTCTGGGCCTCTGATGATTACTGCTCTCCAGTACAAGCTGTGGATTACCTATATTTACATGAAGGACAAACTTCTCCCTGTTGTTGAGAGTTTTCCAGCTCCCACAGCCAAACACAATCTTAACTACGCAGCTCTGAAAACACATTAGATAAGTGGTCACCTGACAAGTTCTGTCTGCTGGTTTCACTTTCTCTGTTGCTGGAAGGAGAACCTGGCTCTGAAATGCTGTTTCCTGTTCCTCCCATCAATGGTCGCAAATGGTTCACAGACACTTGCTCCATGAAAGACGTGCCATGTTTATGGAAGTACCACCATTCGAACATCTACGACAAAGAGAAAG
>PVKM010003360.1:0-58204 GCA_004027735.1 Carollia perspicillata
TGGCAGCTGAAGTTTCGGAGGAATATTTCAGCAGCCAAGGGTTTTCCCCTGAGAAGTGTTGGGTCTAAAACCCACGCTGGACTTCCTAAACTTCAGCATCAGAATCAGAAAGAAACCCAGATGACACCCAGGTGTGAAAAGCATCAGGGTTTCTGTCTGCCAGGGAGAGAAACTTGCTAATGCAGACAGCCTCTTAAAAGGCCAACAAATAAAACTTAATTTGCAGTCACTTACTTTGTGCTTTGACAGAGGGGGAGTAGAATGGACCAAAGATGCTTGAGAAGAGTCTAGGGTTGGTGGCTCTGGGGAGAGAACTGAAAAAACAGCTACCAGGGTCCCTGTGCCGAGTCATCCCCATACTGCAGAAGCCATCTTTCTTGGGCAGGGGACACCTCTGCAAATGGCATCAGGCTGAGGGAAAGCAATAGTCCTACCTGCAGGAATTACTCTATCCCACCCTCTGGTACATAAGGTTGGCTGCTGATTATAGCTTAAGGTTATATCATTGATTAGTTTAACATCTAAGGTGGAAAATGCAAAAAAGCAGCTGAAATAGGAAGACAAAGAAATAGACCTCAAATGAAAGAACAAGAGAACTCTCCAGAAGAAGAACTAGATCAAATGGAGCCAATCAATATAACAGATAGAGAGTTTAGAATAATGATTACACAGATACTCAACAGCATGAAAAAAAGACATGGAAACCATAAAAAAGCACCAGTCAGAACTAAAGAATGCAGTATCTGAAATAAATAACACATTGGAAGGAATAAACAGTACATTAGATGAAGCAGAGGATTAAATCAGTGATTTGGAAGACAAGGGAGCAAAAAACACCCAGGCAGAGTAACAGAAAGAAAAAAGAAATTAAAAAAATGAGGAGAGCTTAAGAAACATTTTGGACATGAAGCATAACAAAAGCTGCATCATGGAAGTACCAGAAGGAGAAGAGAGCAAGCAAGGGATTGAGAAGCTATTTGAAGGAATAATAACTGAAAAAATTTCTTAATATAGTGAAGGAACAACACACACAAGTCCAGGAATCTTAGAGAGTCCCAGACAAGTTGGACCAAAAAAGGCCTACATTAAAAATGACAAGGCTTAAAGACAAGGAGGAAATCCTAAAAACCACAAGAGAAAAGCAGGTAGTTACATAAAAGGGAGCACCAAGTAGACTGTCATATGTATTTTCAGCAGAAATGATTCAGGCCAGAAGAAGGTGGTGTGAAATATTTAAAGGGATGAAAAGTAAGGACCTACAACCAAGGCTACTTTACCCAGTAAGACTATTACTTAAAATTGAAGGAGCAATAAGGAGTTTCCAAGACAAGAAAAAGCTAAAGGAGTTTGTTAAAAACAAACCAGTACTGCAAAAAATGTTAAAGGGCTTACTTTAAGAAGAAAAAGAAAAGAAAGGGAAATAAAAAAAAAACAAGGAAAACAGTGTAACAATAAAATGGCACTAAATATGAATCTATCAATAATCACTGTAAGTGTAAATAGCTTAAATCCTCCAATCAAAAAACATAGAGTAGTTGAATGGATAAGAAAACAAGACCTGTATATTGCTGCCTCCAAGAGACCCATCTCAGATCGAAAGATACACACAGACTAAAAGGGATGGAAAAAGATATTTCATGCAAATGGAAAGTAAAAAAAAAAGGCTGGAGTTGCAGTACTTATATCTTACAAAATAGACTTTAAAGCCAAGGCTACAATAAGAGAAAAAGAAAGACACTACATAATGATAAACAGAACACTCCTACAAGAGGATATAACCCTAGTAAACATTATCCACCCAACATAGCAACACCTAAATATATGGAGCAAATCTTGATGGTCATAGAGGAAGAGATCCTCAGAAATACAGATATGTTCAGAGGTTTTAACACTCTATTGACTTTAGTGGATAGATATTCCAGGCATAAAATCAACAAGGAGATAAGAGAGATAAATGACACACTAGATCAAATGGATTTAATTGTTATCTTTAGAGTATTTCACACCAAAGCAGCAGAATATACACACTTTTCAAGCGCACATGGGACATTTTCTGGGATATAGCACATATTAGGATACAAAACAAGTCTCAATAAATTTAAGAAGATTGAAATCTTATCAAGCATTTCCTCTGAATACAATGTTATGAAACTAGAAATCAAGAACACTGAAAAACATGCAAAAACATGAAAGATAAATATGTTATTAAACAATGAATGCATCAACAACAAGATCAAGGTAGAAATAAAAACTTACCTTGAAACAAAATGAAGATGAGGAGATGACAATCCAAAATTTGTGGGACACTGGGAAAGAAATCTTAAGAGAGAAATCCATAGATATAGAGACCGATCTCAAAAAACAAGAGAAAGCTCAAATAAACAATGGAACTTCACACTTAAAGGAACTTGAAAAACAACAAAGCCTACAGTGAGTAGAAGGAAGGAAATAAATATCAAAATGAAAATAAACAAAATAGAGTCTAAAGAAAGAATACAAGGTATCAATGAATCCAAGAGCTGGCTCTTTGAAAAGATAAGCAAGACTGACAAACCTTTAACCAGACTCATCAAGACAAAAAAGAGAATGGACCCAAATAAATAAAATCAGAAATGAAAGAGCAGAGTAAACAACTGACACCAAAGAAATAAAGAGGATTGTTATGAAAATATTATCAACAACTATATGGCAACAAACTCAGCAACCTGGATGAAACAGGTGAATTCATAGAAAAACAAAATCTACCAGAACAAAATCAGAAAGAATCGGAGAATCTGAATAGACAGATTATACCTAGTGAATTTAAAGCAGTAATCAAAACACTCCAAACTAACAAAAGTCCTGGGCTGGATGGCTTCATAGGTAAATCTTACCAAACATTTCAAGAAGAACTAACACCTCTCCTTCTCAAACTATCTCATAAAATTCAAGAGGAGGGAAAGCTCCCAAACTCTGTTTACTAGTCCAGCATTATTCTAATTCAAAAAGAAAAAACACTACAAAGAAAGAAACTTATAGGTCAGTATTCTCGATAAACATAGACACTAAAATATTCAACAAAATATTAACAAACCAAATACAGCAATGCATAAAACAAAATCACATACCATGACCAAGTGGGATTTTTTCTAGGAATGCAAGGTTGTACAACATTTGCAAATCATTGAATGTGATTCACCACATAAAAAAAATGAAGGATAAACAACACATGGCCATTTCAATAGATGCAGAAAAAGTATTTGATAAAATCCAGCACCCATTTTTGATAAAAACTCTCAGCAAAGTGGGATTAGAGGGAACATACCTAAATATAATATAGGTCATATAAGACAAATCCACTGTCAGCATCACACTCAATAGGCAAAAACTACAAGTGTTTCCTTTAATATCAGGAAAAGACAGGGATATCCACTTTCACCTCCCTTATTCAACATAGTGCTGGAAGTCCTAGCCACAACAATCAGATAAGAAGAAGAAATAAAGGGCATCTAAATTGGAAAGGAAGAAACAAAACTGTCATTCTTTGCAGAAGACATGATACTGTACATAGAGAACCCCAAAGATTCTGCCAGGAAACTACTGGAACTGATTAATGAATTCAGCAAAGTAACAGAATACAAAACTAATATCCAGGTATCAGTTGCATTTTTATATGGCAATAATGAACTAAAATAAAGGGAAATTAAGAAAACAGTCCTATTCACAATTGCTACAAAAAGAATAATATATTAGGAATAAACCTAACCAAGGATGGAAAAGATCTGTACTTGGAAAATTATAGGACACTGAAGAAAGAAAGAGAAGAATACACCAATAAGTGGAAACACATACCATATTCATGGATAGCAAGAATTAATATAATTAAAATGTCCATACTAACCAAAGCAACCTATAGATTCAACAAAATTCCTATTTAGATTCCAATGATGTATTTCACAGAATTAAAACAAATATTTCAAAAATGTGTATGGAACCACAAAAGGCCCCGTATAGTAACAATAATCCCCCAAAAGAACAAATTTAGAGGAATTGTACTACCTAATATCAAACTATACTATAAGGCCACAGTAATCAAAACAGCATGGTACTGGCATAAAAACAGAAACATACATAAATGGAACAGAATAGAGAGCCCAGAAATATATCCACACCTTTATAGTCAATTAATATTTGACAGAGGAAGCAAACACATACAATGGGCTAAAGATAGTTTATTCAATAAATGGTGATGGGAAAATTGGATAACTATATGCAGGAAAATGAAACTAGACTATGCACTACACACAAAAATAAATTCAAAATGGATCAAAGATTTAAATGTTAGACCCCAAATCATAAAAATTATTGAAGAAAATATGTATAGCAAAATCTCAGACATTGCTTGTAGCAATTTTTTATTGGATATATCTCCCCCAGCAGGGGAAACAAAAGAAAAAATAAACAAATGGGGTTACATCAAAGTAAAATGTTTTGCTCAGCAAAGAAATCATCAATAAAACAGAAAGACAACCCACAGGATGGGAGAACATATTCACTGATATATCTGATAAGACGTTGACATTGAAAATTTATGAAGAACTTACAAAACTCAACACCAAAAAAGCAAATAAAACATATAAAAATTGGCAAAGGACCTCAATAGACACTTCTCCAAAGAGGACATACAGATGGCCAATATACATATGAAAAGATACTCAATGTCATTAATCTTCAGAGAATTACAATTTAAAACTACCATGAGATATCATCTCACGCCTGTCAGAATGGCTATCAATAAATCAACAAACAACAAGTGCTGGTGAGGATGTGGAGAAAGGGGAACCCCTTTGCACCATTGGTGGGAATGCAGACTGGTACAGCCACTGTGGAAAGCAATATGTAGATATTTCAAAAAATTATAAATGGATCTGTGTTTTGACTGAGGTATCCCACTTCTGGGAATATATCCACAGAAACCCAAAACACTCATCCCAAAGAACATAAGTACCTCTATGTTTATTGTAGCATTATTTATAACCACGAAGATATGGAAGCAGCCCAAGCATCCATCAGTAGGTGAGTGGATAAAACAGCTATGGAATGTTAACACAATGGAATACAACCTGGCCATAAAAAAAAATGTTACCCTTCATGACATATGTAATGTAGATTTGATCCTGCTCCAGTCCAGTACAACCCTGACCCAGGTATGAACAGGAAACAACCAATCCATGCTTCTCTCTTGCATCGATGTTTATTTCCTTCCCTTCCTCTCTCCCTTTTCCTCCCTCCCTTTTTCTCTCTCTCAAGCAATGAAAAAACATACTTGGGTGTGGACCAAAAAAAAAAAAAAGTGGTTAGAGGACCTGAACACTTCTCCCAAGAAGATATACAAATGGCCAACAGATATATGAAAAAATGCAGAACTTCACTAGCTATTAAGGAAATACAAATCAAAACTACAGTGAGATACCACCTTACACTCGTTAGAATGGCTATTATCAACAAGACAGTTAATAACAAAGTTGGAGAGGTTGTGGAGGAAAAGGAACACTATTCACAGGTGGTGGGAATGTAAACTGGTACAATTATTATAGGAAACAGTACGGTGATTCTTCAAAAAAAGAAAAGACTAGAGTTACCATATGACTCAGAAATCCTTCTTCTAGGTTTCTACCCAAAAAACTCAGAAACATTTATTGGCAAAGATGCACGCATCCCTATGTTCATTGCTGTACTATTCATAGTGTTCAAGACATGGAGATGACCAAACTGCCCTTCAGTAGAGGACCGGAAAAAGAAGATGTGGTACATAAATACTATGAAATACTACTCAGCTATAAGAAAAAGACGGAATACTACCACTTGTGACAACATGGATGGACCCTGAGAATATTGTGCCACGTGAAACAAGCCCATCAGTAGAAACTAAGAACCATATGATTTCATTTGTATATGAGACATAAAATTGAAACTAATAGACACAGATAACAGTACAATGATTACTGGAGGTGGGGCGTGGGGTTGGTGGGGGTACAGGGGGATGAACATATGGTCATGGAAGATGGTTTGACTTTGGGTAGTGGGAGCATAATGCAATATACAATTCAAGTGTCATAGAAATCTATATTTCAAACCTATGTGATCTTATTAACCAATGTCACCCAAATAAATTAAATTTAAAAAAGGGAGAAAAAAGCCATTCAAAATCTAGTATGGGATGTAAACCAGAATGTCCCTAATCTATTGAAGCAATAACCACTTCAATCCTCTCCTTATCTCTATGACAATTATTCATATCCAGGAGTTAAGAATGGCCAGAATGAATAAAATAGACACATCTGAACTAAGTTAAGATTTTTATAAAGCAAGAAACACTGGCTTTAACATTTTAATTTTTACAAAAACAGTGTAACTATTTCTGTCGGTCAACTCTTCCAGTGAACAATAGCACCTGTAAAGTGTTGTGAGATCTCTAGAAGTGGAATGAGTACTGCAATATGTTTTGTCTGACTTTAAGTAATTCCAGTATCCAAGTCTCAAGTCCCTCCCCTAATTTGGTATCTTAAGCCTTTACCCAGGGTTAAACCATAGAGTTGCATAGATAGGCCAGGTTATCCACGCCTACTAGAAGGTTGAGACTTTACTCTCCTTTTTGCTTTTTCTCTCTAGGGGAAGACCTAGGGCATTTTCTCTCTGAGCCCTTCATTTCCTTCCCAGAGAAACCCTTTCATACAATATTTGGACTTGTGCCTCTTCCTACACAGAACTCAGAATTATCCACAGAACTGGAGGAATGAATCAGAATCCTTTAAGCAGAATGTTTACATGGCCAACGTTTCATCCTAACTCCTAAATGCCAAGGAGTTGATATTTTAAAACGTTTGCCCTTGGTCTTCCCTTTTAAAGAACAATGAAATACTTTTTGTGAATACCTGGGTAACTCCTTCTAAGGTAAATTTATTACCTTTTAAATTTACCTAGATAACTACATAAAGAATTAAACAGAACTGTATCCCCTCCTCTATCTCCAAAGCCCTACTACAATGATAATGAGGATTAAAGAAACAATTAAAAGAATAGGAAAGGAGAGAAAAGCAGATCAAGGATGACAGCACAATTTTAAAGAACAAATTTAGGTGGAGGAGAGGTAACTAACCTCAGCAAAAATAAGATGCAGAAATCCAGAGCTTACATAGAATTATCAGATAGGACCAATTAATTCATGCTGTGGAATTCCTGAAAGTACCTGGGCTGAAGTGAAAAGCAGAAAATGGGACAGTTTAAGGTCAGTTTACTCACTGAACTCTGGACATTGGCTACTTTCCCTCAGTCTTCCCCCTGAATCCAGGCACTGCCCTCCCTACCCTAATCTGGCAGGAGAATAGAATACTCTTCTCTGGAGAAATGAATGGTCCTAGGAAAAGACCTACCAATAATCAAACTTAGAGATGCCCTGCCCCTCATCTTCTCCTGAAGAGGCTGCTGGTCAGTACCCCGGATTGAAGAAGCTACCAGTCAATAGCCTTCTTTCATAACATGGAGAGGTAAGCCCTCTAAATGCCCTCTAAATGCATCCCACTGCTTCATGCTGGAATATGCACAGCCAAAAATCTTTTGACCTCTGTAGAAACCTCCAATGTCCAGACACCAAAACTACCAGAAAAGTAGAAACTGGGAGAGATAAAGACAGTTCTATTTTAAGATGACGTTTAGTCATGAAATAAACATGTGATGCTGTAGAGAAGAGTGATCAACAGATGAAGCAGCAAGGGGAAAAAGAAACTTATAAATTATCCTATGTGTTGCATATATGTTGAAAATAGTACCCATAAGCATTTAAAAAATTATTAGTGCATTGGGAAATTTAGCAATGCATAATTAGAAAATTAAGCAAATGTTGAAATGAAGCAATTATTAATTCATAAGAAAAGGAAACATAAAATCATAGTACACAACTTGTCTCAGGAGTGAATAATATTTACATAGGCATAATAAAATAAATGATGGGTGAATTTAATGAAAAATTGTGATTACCCATGAGGGGAGGAAAGAAGTACGTGAGTGTGTGTGTGGAAAAGAAAGTTAAAAAATTCATACGCTAGATTAGGAATTAAAATGTAATATCTAAAATTGATAGACTAACAAATAGCAGTACAAGAATATTTTTTTAAACATGTAGTCACATAACAGAATGAATTACCAAAGAAGTTGAAAGTGATTGTCTAAAAGGAGGAGAATATGGGCTAGTGACAGATATGGTGTAACCCTCTTGTTATTAAACATTGACCTCTTCATGCTACTTGACTGTTTACATATGTTCATATATTGCTTTGTCAGAATAAAAATAAAGAAAAATATATTTATCCAGCAATACTTTACAGAAATATGCAAGTTTAATTTTTGGGTCTGTTTATCCCTCTTATATTTTAGTGTAAAACACATGTGCATTTCAATAAACTCAATATTCCTCTCAATGGTCCCAATATTTGAAAATGAGGTTACGTGGCAGTCATTCCCAATATTTTTTCATAAGAATATTATTGGAATTCTTTCTGAAATTCACCTTCTATGAACCAGCATGTTATATGTTCTATATAAAAGCTCTTAGAAGTCCTGTCTTTGTCATCTCAGGAAAACTATGGTTGTTTACTTTGAGATACTATGAAAATCTTGTTTTGTTTCAGTATTTAGGAGCATCTTTGAGAGATAGTCAAACTCTGTATCCCTACTGGAGGCTACAGTACTTTCAACTTCTTAAATTTTTAATGGCTGAATGTTTTGGGCAATGATATCCTCATCCATCCCCCCTGAAATTACTTTCCCCAAATTTCCTATCCTAAAACAAAGAAGTCCAAATCTTTATACTCTGCAATGTGACTTATAAGACAGTAACACACTTGAAATAATTTATATTAAAGAAACAAAAAATAATTAACACAAACAGAAAATATTTAGACCGTGTATTATTTGGGCTTGTTCCCATGCACATACGATATAAGGGGCATAAAACATGCCTTCTCCTTGTCATTCAAGGCAGTTAAGCCAGAGCCTTACTTAGTCGAATCTTCTTGAGATTAGAACACGAGAAACCATCAACAGAATCTACCCCCTAATTCAAAGCTCCATAGACAGTTCTACTGTCTAAATGGCAGTAAGGATTTGAAAGATAACTCTACTATACTTCAGCTTTTCTAACCCACACTCCAGAAGAATACAACCCTTTTTCTTCTTTTACCTCCTCCTCTGTATGTATTGTAATGCCCAGAACATTAAATACCTTTTCTCTCCTTTTGGAAGATTTCTTGTCTAAGATACGTTGAAGCCAAGTCTTTGTGAGCATTTGATTTAGTTTTCACACCCAAAACTGAACAGAAACATGGTGTTCTTTTATTTATGGGCATTTTAAAAAAGTTGAATCTAAGAACACTTCACAAGAACAAAAAATGGAAAGGGATTAGAAGTGCAGTCACAGTGACATCGGTAAGACTGGCCACATTAGCAAAGAGCCATGTATTGGGATTATGAAAAATGGGGAAAATATCTCTCTGTAGAATGTTTTTATGCTTATTTTGATCATTTAGATATACCTTTTCTATTAAATATATTATTAGAAAAAATAAAGTGACATATAGGTTAAAAACATCATTTTAAAAAGCAAACCCATATCATTACACAGTTTTTCATCAGATTTCATTTATTCTTTGCTCTCAGCCATAGGAAAGGAGTTGCAATTAATTGATTAATGAAGAATTACAATAATGAGGAAAGTTAATGGAGATTTTTAAGAGCAATCTGATCAAAGCTATAACTCCCTGACTTTGAAAAGCCAGATCCCTTCATAATGAGCAATGCCAGGCAGTGGTTGCTAGGTGTAAGGACTCATTCTTTCAGTCATCAAAGATTTCCTGTATTTTTTTCCAATTACAGTGACAGAAACAGTGAAGGAGGCCAAAAAAACTGATAATGAAAAGTACTAAATTTTTCAAAAAAATTTAAGCTGAACAAGGCACAGGATCTGGCTCAAAGGCAAAAGAAATATTAATTTTCTTGATATAATTAACTTAATCTTTTTCTTAAAGAAGCAAATAATGATGAGATGCTCTATTATAGGTTCCTCATTAAAAAAAAATGAGCTGTTGCTTTCTGACTCCATTAGATGACTCTTAAGAGCAAATCTTATCTAGGTTGGAGATCTAGATGTCATTTCTGAGGAGACAATGGGACCTGTATGAAGACCATTTTGGAAAAAAAGTTAACCTGGAAATGGACTAACAAGTTTGAAGGGTGAAGCTTTCTTGACTTGGCAAATTCAGAATTCTTAAATGGCTACAAAGAAATGTATGTAAAATATTCATTCAAATGGTTAATGTTTATTGACTAACTACTCTGTGCTAAGTAGTATTTAGGCACCATAAGTACAATAATGATCAAAACGAGAAAGAGTGCCTTGCGGAGCTTATAGACTGTTGAGGTAGATTGCTACTAAAATCAAATGCATAACTGCATTCAATATGTACGTATATAGATATCCAGAAGGAATAGGATTACAGGATTCCATGGCAGCATTGTAGACTAAGGGAGTCAGAATAGGTTTCTTGAAGAGATAGTCCATGAACTGGTGTCTAAATAATGAGTAGGATTTAACTAGGCACAATATTGGGGAGAGGGAAGTATGGGTAGGAAACATGTTTACACAAGGAGAACAATAAGCATCATGATCCTGAGGTGTCAAAGAATATGGCACATTTCGGAGAACTGGGAGTATGTGGTTGAAATATCTTGATGGGTAGGGAGGGCACTGGGAGACATGATGCTCCAGGGATAGATATAAAATAGAACCTGAGTGGTTTTTAAGATTATGTCAAGAATTTTGGTCTCCCCACTCATTGTTGATTTTTTGATTGATTAATCTATGGATTGCTTTTAATCCTCACACTAAATCCCATTATCCCATACATATATGTATACCTTAGACAAATATTCTAATGTACCTAATAAAAACTCATTCATTAGGCTAATATTTATTGAGCACTTTTTAATTTGTGCCACATACTACTTCAGGAATTTGGAAAATAGTTGTGAACCAAATAGATTGAAATCTCTTATGGAATTTACATTTATACTGAGGAAGACAGATATAATGACACAATAAGTAAAACATAACTTGATTAGAGCCTTGACAGATGTGGCTCAGTGGGTTGGGTGTCATTCTGCAAACAGAAAGGTCTTGGTTTGATCCCAAATGGTCAAGGCCCATGCCTAGATTGTGGTCCAGGTTCCCAGTAGGGGGCGTGCAAGGGGCAACCAATCACATATTAGTGTTTCACTCCCTCTCTTCCTCCCTCATTTTCTCTCCTTTAAAAATAAATAAATAAAGTCTTTTTAAAAATAAGTTGATTAGATGTTAAGGGCTAAGAAGAAAAATGAAGCAGGATATGAGAGCGGGTAGTTCAAGAAAAACACATTTGGGCTTGAATATATTCTTGCTGCTATTGACTGTTTTGTATAAATACATTTAAATTCATGTAGGTGGCAATGTGCTGTAGATCTATCTAGTTTATTTTTTTAATTTTATTTCATTTATTTTGCTTTTTAAAAAATTTTAAGTTGAGTTGATATACAGTCTTATGTTAGTTTCAATTATACAGCAAAGTGATTCTGCAGTTATATACCTTACAAAATAATATCCACAATCGGTCTAGTAACCATCTGTCACTGTATTTATTTATTTCAATGTTATTGACTCTATTCCCTACGCTGTGCATTACATCACCATGACTTACTTTACAAGTGGAAGTTTGCATTCTCCTTTTTTGCCCATCCCTTGCCTCCCTCCCCTCTGGCAATGATCAGGTTGCTCTGTATATCTATGGGTTTATTTTTTCTATTTGGAAACATGATCTTAAGATCCATTCATGGTATTAAGAGTACATTTAATTTGTTGCTTCTAGCTGTTGCATACCATGTGTTCCCATCACAGTTCATGTACCTATACTCCCAATAAGGAAAAACCAGATTGCCTACAATGTCTTATTCTCAAGATAAAAGCTGTGCTGTGGATCCACAGATTTTTATATGTGTGTGTATGGGGCTGGGTGATGGGGAGTGCCAGTGGGAAAGAAGTGGGTCTGGCTGTGCACCTTGAGAAAATAACTCTGAATGTAATGTGAAAATGGGAGTGGAGAGAATCCAAAGTATATGTAAGTAAGCTATTTAGAAGACATACTGCAGCAATCCAGGAAGAAATAATGCATCTTAGACTAGCTTGATGGCCATGGTGAAAATGAGGAGAAATGGAAGGATTCAAATGATGTTCAGAAGTAAATGTAGATTGGTCTTTGTGAAAGAATGGATGTGGAGGTGAGGGAGAAAGATGTCAAGAATGACTCAGCATTCTAGTTAGGCATATGGGTGGATAAAAAGTTATTTACTGAGATAGTGAACATTGGAACATGATCTGTTAAAAAGAAAGATTACATGGACCTAATACTGGTTAACATGTACAATTACACAGTGAAATGTTCTTTAATCTAACCATTCTATGCAGCAAATATTATAATTCTATAATTACTATGATGACTATAAGGGTGCATGAGTACAAATTATACTGAAGTCTCTTTGGAGACAAACTGAATTTTGCCAGCAGACCCTGGAGGAGAGCAGAGGAAAATCCAAACACAGTGGCATGTTGGTGTAGATGAATGCAATATTTCAGGGTAACTTCGAGGAATTTGTGTTTCCTGGGGAGAAATTGGTGAGTGGAGAGTAATGAGGCTGTGAGGAATGAGAAAGGCCATAACATTTTATGGCATAAGAAAAATGTATTGCAGAAGTTGCTGCAAGCTATTTTTAGCAGAGAAGTACCATGATTAAATTTGGGTGTTGGATTATTTTAGCACCAAAAGAGAAAAGCCAAGAAGGAGACTTTTGGTGTTCTCTGAGATGGTTAAAGTATGGACAGTGGCAGGGTCATTGGGAATAGACCAAGCAGGACACATCCTTGGAAGGACTGGATGATTGCTTGGGTATTGTGGGGAATCAAGGATAACTCCTAGGTTTATGACCTGGGCAATCATGTTAGTAGCTATGATATTTACTGATATTGAGACTATAGGAGGGACAGAGTTTCAAGGAAATGGTGTGCTCAACTTAGGAAATGGTGTGCTCAAATGGTGCAATCATGTTAGTAGCTATGATATTTACTGATATTGAGACTATAGGAGGGACAGAGTTTCAAGGAAATGGTGTGCTCAACTTAGGAGAATTTTAGTTTATGTCTTTTCAATACACAAATGGAAGCTATATATAGGTTTAAATACATGAACTAGGTTTGAGTTGGGAATACAGATTTAAGGGTATGCCAGTTGATTGGTGTACCTGTAGACTACAAAGAAAAAGAATGAAGGGTAAGCAACTTTGTGAGCAGTGAGTGTGAGCAAGAGTGAGAAAGAGTGATCAAAGAGAGTAAGAGGAGAGGAGAATCAGGAATGGGAGTGGAGAGAGGGAGAGAGAGAGAGAGGGCAATGTGTGTGTACATATATGTGTATGTATGCACATACACATATACACATATATATGTTCAGCATATTTTCTCTTAAATGTTTTTCATCATGTGCTAGTTTTGAAATGTTTTCTAAAATTGGATTTGTGCAAACATCTTCTAAAATGTTACTTTGGTTTACCTCTGATTTCTTTTACATTCCAGTTCAATTTATTTTTGCATGTGATAGCCTACTTTTGACAAACTATCCAGATTTATAGTGTTTACATTTTATGGCATCAATAAAGTTTTAAAATAGAGTTAAAATGACTGTTCTATAAAACTTCCCCTTGTCTTAAAGTTTACATGCTTTTGTATTCTGCTTAACATACCCATCCCATATTTCCCCCAATTTTGCTTTCTTTGCTTCTGTTTTTCATATATGTGGGTTATTTCTTACATCAAAAAAGATTTCACAGTTTCTAATTTTGAATTTTTACTCTCTTTGTTTCTTTTGTTCTCCCTTTGTTCACTAGATTCCACACATAAACAAAATAGAAACAGACTCATTGATACAGAAAAGAGACTGACAGCTGTCAGAAGGGAGAAGGGTTGCAAAGCTGGGTGAAAAAAGTAAAGGAATTAAAGTGGAAAAACCCAAAAAATTCATGGAGGCACACAAGAATGGTGATTACCAGAGGAAAATGGGGGGTGGGATAGAAAAAAGTAAAGGGGGATAAATGGTGATGCAAGGAAACTTGACTTTGGGTGGGTAACACATGTCACAATATACAGATGATGTATTACAGAACTTTACACCTGAAACCTATGCAATTTTATTGACCAATGTCACTCCAATAAATGCAATAAAAATTTTAAAAAATTAATTTCCTTCTCCATCTTTTAAAAATATTTTATTTTATATTTTACAGAGGGGGAGGGAGAAAAAATAAAGTGATTGCATTGCTGTTTACCAATGCAATTAGTTAATTTTTTATTAGACCTGACTATTAGAAAGCAATCTGTAGATCAAGCCACAATCTTTGTCTCTTTGTCTAATTTTTGTCCTAGTTCCACTTCTTAAAGTCACTCAGAACAAGTCTCACTTCTCTGTCATGTGCAACTCATCAGCCATTTAAATACAACACTTGTATTCTAGAGCTCTTTCAGTAAATTTCCAACGCCAAGACTAGCATTTGGACTTACAATTCCTATGCCTCAACTGAATACTTGGACATATAATTTTGGCTTCCTCCAAGTCACAGCGGTTCCCAAACAATTCCTTGCTTCCTTGGGGTACTGTAACCCTTACTAGCTACCCAATACATTTTAATATGTTTTTAGAACTTATTTCTTGTTGCAAGTGAGGATACTTTTTGTGCCAGTGTTGTTGGTCAGAAAATGTGAAGGGCATGGTGGTACAGTTGACATAGAAGAGATCAGACCTTTTTAGAACATACATGTGCAGCCTGGAATGCAAATAACTCCATAGGACAATTGCCCAGCTTGGAATATTGTAGTACTGTAGTTCTACCTAATTTCTTCAAGCACTCTGCCAACAATTCTTGCACTTGACAGTGGATGGCTAGCACAAATCAGTTGAAAATGACTGTCTTAAGACTTGAATTCACCTTGCCTTAGCAAGGCCTGTCGCAGTCCTGCTCTCCAGCAGCCCGACTGCCCCTCCCCTCAGCGGCTTCCCTTTATAACCTAAACTCTAGCTTCTTATTAGCCTGCTGCCTCAGTATTTTTCATGCTCACATTTAATGTATTTTGTTACTTTAGATAAGATCTTGATATGTATTTTGTTATTCTGAGGCAGTTGTGATATACTTTCAATCACTCTTGGGAATGTGTCTCTACTCTCCTATATGATTTCTACTCTCATTAATGTTTTTGAAAAGTAGGTATCATGTAGGTGCATTTTGTACATTAATAGTGAAGTTACGCAAATTTAAAACATAAAAAGCAAAAACACCTTTTCAGTAACTGGAAACCCATGTTGAAAGAACATAAACAATTTTATTCAACCATATTTCTAAGTCCAAATCTGTAAAATAAGGAGTTTTGGAGTGGACCATAAGGCAAGTGTAGCTTCAAATTGTAAACAATGAAATTAAATCAAATGATAATTGTAAAGATACCCAAGAAAAGAAAATAATAAGCAACAAAAATACAGGGGATGTGATTAGCTAAGATGAGACTGAGTATCACCAGTGGATGGTTTAGAAATAAAGTAAAATTTTGAATTAAGAATAAAATACCAAAAATATAAATAAAAATAAAGTACTCTTCTTTTTGTTAGCTCAGAATCTCCATATACTCAGAAACAAACTTTTATTCCCCCCAAAAGCTTCCTAATTACTACTACTAGGAAGGCCTGTTTAGATAAAAGAATGAAAATTTTAAGATTAAAAGAATAGCAACAAAATAGTAAAATATTATATTTTCTAATTTACAGGAATATGGTATAATTTAGTAAATTCTGAAAAGAAAATGAGATAAAATATCAATTGAAATAATTAATTCCATTCAGAAAATATTAAATGTGTAGGATCCATTTGTCAGGAGGGTGGATTATAATATATTATTGGGCTAATTGAATAACATGGAAAATGTGGCAAATCAGGGTCAATTTCAGGTTTTGAGCATGTGCCTTGCTAAACGACATGACTTTTGTTTGAACCAAACTCGATAGGCATTCCCATTTCTATGACAGTTTTGCTTCTTGCACAGGACACAGAACTCATTTTAGTTAAATTTCTGCTCAGGGAATATAGAGGTAAATTATGTATTTAAATGTAAGAGATAGAACCAAGAAATAAGACTACCTAAATTATAAAATGTAGCATACCTCCAGTGGTGAAGATTATTAGGATGTAAAGTATGACTATAGTAGAGAATCCACGTGGGAGTCACAATTTTCAGGAGAAAGCAAAGGATAAACAAAATGAGACCAAAGAAAGCAAACAATGTCAGTCAGCCCTTGGTAGCAAAAAAACACTTGAAAGGTAAGAAAAAAGGGAATATAAATAGCCCTGACAAGGAGTCAAATTGGCAACCTTACACTTTGTGGGATGACACCCAACCAGCTGAGCCATATCAGTCAGAGCTGTTTAAAACTTTTTGCTTATTGACTATTTATGTCATATTAAGTATTTAGGTTGCCTTTAGAGTTCAAATTTAAAAGACAAGTTTCCAGATTTATCATTTTAGCCATTATCTTCTGAGTGAAAGGAATCAAACTTTCACATATTTCCAATTTCTTTAAAGAAAATGTAAAGAAATGGGAAAAAAAGAGAGAAAGGCAACGGAGGAGTAGGAATCTTATTAGCAGTGTATAATTAATACTTAAGTAAAATTATATTTCCATTTAATTTTCATTAATTCTCCTAGGAATACAAGAATAATAAACAAATTCATGTTGCCTTATAATTTACTGAAAATCAGACAGAAAATGTTAGTGAAATACCCAACAAATTCCAAGCACAACATGTCCACATTAATTATGATGCTTTGATATTCCTTTAGTCAGAGAACACACACTAGCTCCTTTGTTTTAAAAATAACTTTCTGTATTTGTGCATTTGGCAATATACCTCAGTCCCTTCTATCTCTCTGCTAGGTTTGGCCTCGTTACTTCTGTTTTTCAGCTCTCCACTAACTT
Organism: Carollia perspicillata; assembly: GCA_004027735.1. Classification (NCBI taxonomy): domain Eukaryota; kingdom Metazoa; phylum Chordata; class Mammalia; order Chiroptera; family Phyllostomidae; genus Carollia; species Carollia perspicillata. The sequence continues at coordinate 17,130 of PVKM010003360.1, forward strand.
TCTGTACCACAGGAAGAAAAATCAATAGTCTTTGTGGTTATAGGAAAAGGTAATTATCATTAGTCCAAGAAGCATTTAGGTGGTACAATCAATAAAAGTTGGGTAGAGAGGCAGGTTAGTGGAATATATGGTTTTGTAGACCAAATCTACTAGATTTCAAGTTTGAGTAAGCTGACAAGCCATGAGTTACTGTAGTAAAAACCACATTCTGAGAAATGGCCATAAAGATAAGCACTATTTTCTGGAGAAAGTGTTATAGTTTATGTGGTACTGAGAAAGAAACAAGTATGGGAACTCAGAACAAGGACTCATAAGGTTAATCAAAAGAATTAACATTTGAAATTTTTTTTAAAAAGCAAGGGGAAAAAAGAGAAATAATGCAAGAACAAAATTATTTCAAGTGGGATATGTTTTATCTAGGAAAAGATTCCGGGGTCAAATTGATGCTGCAACTTTAAACCATTGACCTACCACATTTTGAATCAGGAAGTGGATGCATCCCAGAGTCCCAAGGCAGGCTGAACTTCTATGTGGAGATTAAGGCTTTGAGAAGTGAACCTTCACATTAATTCCTTCAGTCAACTCATATTAATTGAGTGCTTTCTAGTTGACAATTCTAAACTCAAGAATTAGCAGTGATCCAAATATATATTATCTGACCTCTTGAAGTTTACATTTGAGTGGGTGGATATAGACAATAACCGAATAAACAAAGGGACATAGAATATATTTTCAGTTATAGTAAGTACAGTAAAGAAAAATAAGTCAGAGGAAGGGGATGGAAAATGTCAGCAGGTAGAACATTAGATATGGTTGTCAAGTAAGAGTTTCTTGAAGACTCAGAGATAAATATCTCAAAGTGAGATAACCAAAGTGTTTGGAAGACAAGTAGTCCAGGAACATGAAATAACAAATAACAAATTCAAGACCCTAGGTGGGTAGGGATGTGCTTGTTCTGTTCCAGGAAGATCAGAAAGGAAGCCCCCGTAGCTAATACAAATAGGCTGAAGACAGTATAAGTCATACTTTCCATTTGTTTACAACAAATACTATGAATTTGTGTTTTTATTTGTCCCTAAAAATTCACATTTGTAGTCTTTAACAACTAAGTTTCATGAAAATAGTCTCATGCAGGCAAGATAAGCTGACCACTTGGTCCTAATTTTATCTGGTTGTTACCTACACATACAGCCTAGAACAGATCTAAGAGAGCTGTTTATTATATCAGGAGGGACTGACTGCTTTAGTGTATTAAATTTTAATGTAGTATTGTGAATGATTCTCCACAATTGTCAGAATTTCCAAGCCTTTAACAAGGAATAGTTCTCCTATGGTGAAAATCTTCTAAACATGTTGCTTTTAAACACATGGCAGCAGGGTATTTTAAGTACTGTTACTTCACAGTTTTTGGAAAAAGCACTCAGTTTCTCTGTCTACTTTGCAGCATGATCAATGGAGGTCTCGAAATTTCAGATATTGTTATTGTGCACAGTCTGAATGAAAGTTGCAGTTGATAAAAATAATTCAGAAAATAAGCTACACCTCTTGCAACTTTGTTGGAGGTGGATATCTGTGTCCTGAAATAAAGAACTTACTTAACAATAAAAATTAGGCACTGCTGTTTCTATTTTTGATTTCTATTCTCTCTAAGGAAGATAACAGGTCCATGGTTAATCAGATTCTAGATTCCTCTGTCCCTCCTATCAGAAGTACAGAAAACATAAGAAAAAAATGGCTTAGAAAGTTTTATTTTTCAGACTTGAAATTCAAATACAAAATGACGTTTGTAGAATAGGGTGTTAGGTTGTATTTTTCCAATCACTGAGGTGTGAAACAAGTCTCTGAAAAAAAACTTACAGGAAGGGCACTACTGAGAATAACTGGGGTAAATAAAAATTCTCTTTTAGGAAGGTTTGTATGTCTAATCTAAGACTAATGGCATGAGCCATTGATCATCACTATGCTGATGTTATTTCAGAGAAATATGGCCTCTCAATAGAAGACAGTTGTAATAAATTTGATCAAGATTCTCTTGTGTGTTGCCTATGTAATGAGTAATTTTACTCTATTTGAAAGTCATGGAATTGTGAGATCTCATGAATATATCACAATATATATTCCCAACTGCATAATACACACAAAAATTATGAAATATTTATTATCAATATTATTATTTCCTTTTTGTCCACTCAGAAAGACAACTCAGAGGACTTGAAAATATTCACCTAATCAGCAAAGAAAAATAGGTTCTGCTTGTTGAAACAGTGGAGAGAAATATAAGTAAGAATTTTGAAATCATCCATTTTTCTCATTTTTCTTAGAACTAAATAAGGGGCATAATTTTTTTCAGGTGATGCCTTAATTTGTTTCAGATAAATATTTATAAGAATGTGCACAAGAATTAGAAAATCATTATAATTCAAGACATGAGCTTGAGGGAAATTAATTAAACCTTGATATCACAATTTTGAAGCCCTAGGCTTTACCTAATTTTATTATGGGTTGTGAGAAAGTCAAAAAAGTGAGTCCTGTGCCCATGAATATTGATTTTGTTTTAATGATATACTCCAAAAATTGTTTCTATTCTTTTCAGCTACAATTGAACAAAAACATATACAACTGATAGTAAATTGGTTAATGTTGTACTTTAGGCAATAGCAAAAAAGCCATTTCATTTTCCTTGACTTTAGTCTTTAACTTATAATTTATATAAGTCTCCTTGTCTCCTTCGAGAGAAAAGAAGTTACTTAGAAATAGGTATTTGCACTACATATCTTGAAAGTGGCTAGGGTTACAAAAGTCCTAAGCCAAGAGAAAATTTTGTCACATTTTAATGTACAATAACACTTCCAGTCTTAATGCATTTCACAAAAACCAGAAAGCATGCAAAAAACAAACAAACAAAACAAAAAACCATATACTCTCTGTTAGTGGTTCTGAAGACAGATTGAATCACTTAAAGAAGAAAAGGCATTATAAGATCTCAGAGGGATGTAAAACTTCACTAAATGTTTTCCTCTACTGGTAAAATCAACATTTAGTGAGCATCAGGTGTTAATATTTAGTGTTCTTAAAAATGAACATCCAAGTACGTGGCTTAATATTGTCCACAATATTAATATTGACAAAAGAAAGAAAAAGAAGCAAGTATCAAAAGAAAAAAAATGTTTCAACCTGGATATGAAATAACAGCTGGGCCCTTTTTAACTGCAAACTCCAATAATCTACTGTTATTATGGAAGTTATTACTTACATAGTAAAATGTTCTCTTGTGACTGGGTATAAGGGAAAGGGAAAAAAGAAAATTTTATTTCATTTTGGCTTCCTGCAATGGCATCAATCTTACATCAATGAAAGCATTGATCTGCCCTTCAGGAAACATTTACATTTCAGTGGGTAGAAACTTGGACTGATAGGAGAATGGTTTACCTCAAGACTATAGTACCAATAATTATTTGTTAATGTATTGAATATCTCTATCATTCAACATTATCTTGATTGGGAATAGATTCAAAATTTCAATAATAAATGTGCCAAGGTCATGTTTAAAAAAATCAGATGTTAAATTTAGTTATTAAAATAAAAGAAATTTATGTAAAATTTATTGTATCTCTTCTGTCATCATAGGAGTATTTGGCTTGTTTTCCTAGAGAATTATTTGCACTTGATACTTAATTTTTTATAAAAATTTATGTGCTGCAACAGGAAGAACAACACTCTTATGAACAGATGTGAGAAAACCTGAATTTCAGAGTCCTTGTGATAAAATTGTTTAAGACACTAGGTATGCTGTTTGCAGAAGGATTGAAGATATATGTATATTAGGGTCCACAACTAAGAGAAACCACAGCAATTAAGGGGAAGGTGAATGTCATATTTTCACTATTTCTGTCAGATGCCCAAATAGCTTGCTGGTCTTAATTTGATTCTTTTAAAAATTGGGGTAATGTTACAACCAAGTTTATATCCATTTAAAGAAAACATTTAAATTTAGCATCAGTAACTTCTTCTATACATAGAAAAATTGCTTTGTTTTCAATTTAAAAGCACAACAGAAAAATGGGGTAGCAGATGTTCCAACAGTAGTACTACTCAGAAACATAACTGATTTTAATATATGAATTAAATGATACGAGAGTCCAGGCACAACTCAGAGGATATAGGATTAGTTAATAACAACATAGAGAACACAGATTGAAACAGACAACTGGTGTGAGTGGTTGGTTAGTGAAACCATGAATCAGCATCCCAGATAAATGGAAGAAATAGGTCAGGGAAGACTCGCTGATTTGCAGCCCTAGGTAATTAAGCACTTCGGACAGTTCTCAAAGACACTGCGCCCTTCCAGGTACTTAGAGAACCAGACACCTAGACCTACTAATCTAATGCTACCTCTTGGTGTCTCCCTTATGCCTGCATGCAACCTTAATACCAAAGGAATTATCTGCATTCATCCAAAGAACTCTGTGTCTGTGTTTCACATGAAGACTACACATTCAGTCCCGACATGGAGGTTTGTCATGTTCATGTTACCCGAGGTTATGACAGGCTTGCCACTGGCCTTGTTCTATTAACTTAAACCTGAGTGAATATGAAAAGGTAAAAAAGAGATCATCTAAGTTACAGAAAAGAGTCTCTTTACCAACACCTTATGGTCCTTCAGAGCCAAAACCTCTGGGTCATTTATATTCAAGGCCATTCAGCAGCTGTTTTAAAGCAAACTGAAATTAGGTTTTCAGCCTGGCTTGGGTTGGAGACGCAGGAAAAAAGCTTTCAGAATCTGCTAAAGTTCTGGCCAGAGCCATTTGGCCTAACAGTAGATGATAACTCAAGCACATTAGGGTGTTCCTTGCAGCGTCTGGTAAGCAAGGGAATTGTTCTGTTGGAGCAAGGACTTTGAGCTAGTTCCTAAGAGGGAAAACTGCAATTCAGGCTGCCTGATTTCTAATCAAAGGCCCGATTCCATTCGAGCTACATCTATTCACCAGGATTAAATCAGAAGTATTGACAATGAGACAAAAATGTATACATACAAGAAATGCTTAAAAGAAATCTTTTAAGAAGAACACATATATAATAGCTACTTTTCAGATAAGTGTTTCCTATTCTGAAACTGAGTGGTGGGGCAGGGGGAGCACAGACACACCCTAAGAATGGTTTTCTCATTTATGAACAGCTTAACCAGACATTTCATGCAGGTCTTCCTTGATCTTTGCTAATGAAAAGTGAGTGGGCACCCAGTCTCTAAAAAAAATGCTCCAAGCTTAGAAGCATTATAAACAGGAAGAAGCAGGGGGTATCTTTCTACCTCCAGTTGCCTTAGCAGTTTTGCTGTTTTGGTTTGTGGGCTGGAATCAATCTAAAGGGCCCCACACTGTTAACAGGTGTGTAACTTTAATGCTTAGAGTAAGTCAATATCTTCTTAATTACTTTAGTGGATTCACAGATATTAGAGATGAAATTTCCAGGCTTGCTGAGGGCTCTAAACAGTCCTGAGAAGGCATGAGAATGTTCTAGCAGGAGGAAAGAAGGAAACAATGGTCCTAACACTATAGAAGGAAGAACATGTAACTACTGGGATTTTATTAAAGAACTCTTACGAGAGATTGACATCCTGAAGGTGTGACAGATATAAAAGTTCTTAGGTATTTGTCGAGTTGAGCAGCACACTGATTGTTGCTCTTTACTGTGTGAAAGCACCAAAGCGGAAAGGGCGTCCCCTAGGTTTCCTTGATGAATAAAACATGAAGTGTTAGCCCTGAACCTAGAGCTCAGGATCCATCTTGAAGGAATAGCAGTGATTTTTTATGAGAATGTCAATTCTACTGGTTTCTCAACTGTAATTGCAGGAAAATGTGAAGATCCTCAGATTTGAGAATATGTCCTGGGTGTCCTTCCAAAAAGACATGCGGCCTGAGAAAAGAGCTTTTTGTCTATCTGCACACACCCCCGAAGTCCTATATGTAAGTCAGCATTATTAGGCTATGGTCAGCTCTGTGCATGCTGAAAGTGATTAATAAACTGGCACCAAACCGATCGAACTTAATCTGTCAATGCTGGAAAGAAGTCTGAAGGGGATTTTTGACAACCCACTCTGGCTCATGAAACTTGGTCATGTTTGTGTGGTTCTGGGATGTTTCCCTAAAAATTCAACAGGAACCTAAAATCTAAGCCAGATTATTCTTGAAAATATACTGATATTAAATTTCATGGCATCTAGTTTATCATGAGAATACTGGAAATTTAACATGAACAGTTAAATTTTTTTTACCTTCTATACAGCTAATATAATCTTTATTCTTAAAATTAGAGGAAAAGGTCATATTGTTAATCATCCTATTCTTGGAATATTTCTGTTTGTTAAGACACTGGTTCTTTGTTACATAAATGTTATATTTAAATAAGGTAATTAAATATACATTTTTATTGCAAACATTCAAACTAATGAATGCCACCAAATAATGTCATAAAGCCCATAGAAAAATATACTACAAAACTTATTGTTTACTTATTGACTGCTTTCCTATCATTATTTTTCTTACATAATTTAAGGCAGCTTATATGATTGATATAGCTCTTTATTTTAATATTTTTAATCAGTCTCCACTATTATTCATTTTTGACAATCTGAAGAAGAAACAAGACCCATGTGTAAAACCACTTTCTTTTCCTGGGTATTTTTGCCTATATCTTGAGAATTTAGAGATAAACTAAATGTCTCAGTCATAACTTAGGCATATGTCTCAGCCTAAACTGCTGAAGGACTGTGAAGTAAAAGAGATGGTAATACCTCTAGCAACTAAAGAATATTGAGCTCTTAAATAACTATAGTCTACTGAATATCTACAGATAAATAAAGGAGGTTGTGAAGAGCCAAATGGTAACAAACCCAACTTATTGGCTGACACTAAACCTCAAGATATTTGGTGGGTAAGCAGCAATGTACATGCCATGAGTTTTGTTTATAATATCACTCACTATTAATTGCAGTTCAGTAAACTAGATTCATCTTTGGACTTAATAATACAAATGAATATAATTTATACATATAAAAATTATGAAGATGGAATAAAAGCATTATTTTTTACTTTTTGTTTTGTTATTTTAAAATTTCATTATTCATACACAGACATAATTTCATTACACATAAACTACATGCATACAGATGTTACCTAAACATATAAATGAGATCATATCAACCTGTTATTTATTTGTATTTTTCAATGCTATCATTTCCCCTTCTCATCTAAGACTACTGAGGCTCAGGGATACTAACTGGGCTACATAATATTTATAGCGGGCAAGTGATAAGGAACAGTGTGGCTTATGTTGCAGTGCTCTTTTCATGGAAACGTACTTGCAACATTCAAGGTTTTAGTATATCTTGTGTTCACGTTTGACTAGGCTACGCAAGGAGACTTGCAATTCTGCTTGCAGGGGTATCCAACCTTCTGGTGTCTCTGGGCCACACTGGAAGAAGAGCCATCTTGGGCCACACATTAAATACACTGAGACACATCATCACACACAAAAATTTCACAATGTTTTAAGTAAATTTACGTTTTTATATTGGGCTGCATCCACAGCCATTCTGGGCCGCAGGTTGGACACCCTGTAAGAGCTTTGGCATTCATCCACAGATCCTATTTTCCTATCCCATGATTTTTCATGTGAGACAAATGAAGACCAGTGAAGTGAAGAAAATGGAGATATAATGATGGGACTTGAACTCAAGCCCTGCGCTCTTCTAGTTGCTACCTAGGGATGAAGATAATTTATCTGCAAGATCAACAGCTTAGCCTTGGGAGAATTTTACAAGGTACTTCAGTGGGTATGTACATACACATTTCTCTTGGCATCTTAAGAGTGGTATTACTTCAGATGTATTTTAGCCTTTCTTTAGGAAATATGTTTCTAAAATGACCTTATTAAAGCTTTCAAACCAAAAACAGTAGCACATTGGTAACCTGCTATCTTAAGTAATTTCAGAGGAAAAAATGTGATGTAGCAAGAAACAGACATAGCAGTAGAACTGTGCTTACCTTCATAAGTCCCACTTTCCAGGAGAGCACCACTTTTCTCCAATTCCATAAAGTCTTCAACTGTGATGAAGATATAGTCCACTCCGGGGACCTCGCCCTCCTTATGTGGCCTTGTGGTGCCTGAATAAGGAAAATTAAAAATGAAAGAAAGACTCTACATGGTGTATTGTTGAACTTTAGAAATACCATAATACTTTTGAATATTCAATAACAGTTGTTTGTACATCCTGCTAGTTAGCAGTTTGCATTTGTCCTTCTGTTTGTTTGGAAACAGAAAAAAAGCAGGGGTAAAGATTAAAGTAAATAACAAAGCATTTTTCTTCTTCACACTACAGGAGTCACTGCCTTGGAATGTGGCTGCATAGATTTTTTGGTGAAAAATGCAGACCATTGTGGCTGTTTTGAAGAGGGGGTTTGAATACTGGGCTAGGAGCTTGCCAGCTCAGGAATTTACATATCTCATTTCCATGAATGGACCTCTATTGTTCTGTAGACTGCTTTGCTATGGCATAAAATACAATGGAAAATAAAAATGTTAGCAAAATGTCAATTTATGTGTATAGTCTCATGATCTGATTGATGCTTTGGGGGTGAAATTGTTGGTTTTCATTTGTTAATTTCGTACCAAGTAACTTATATTTGATTCAAAGGATCACAGAATCATTATTACTTAAAATTAAATAAATAATAGTTGGAACTGAGTAATAATTATCATTAAGTTAGTATAATGCTCATAATAGAATTTTCTTCCTTATTGCCTTTAATTCTGACTGAACTGGGAGGTGGCAGCATGGGCCCACCACTCCTGCTTCCTGTGTCACCTACAGAGCAAGTGGAGCACATGTGGCCTGTGTGACAGAACCATCAGCTCATGGTTCATCTCATGTCTGCCGAGAACACAGCCTTCTGGAGCTGCTGTCCAGTTCATGAGGCAGGAACTAAAATACAGACAAACAAAGGCTCTGTGTTTATTTCCTGGTACATTTTCTTAAACAATCTCTGATCTTCTTTTTTTTTGCTATGCCCCTACGTAAGACCTTTTGAATGGTCACATTGGAATTTACATTATACTTAAGACCATCATGCAGAAGGTAGATATACAGGCAAAGTGATAGTATGTTCTCATACTTCCACATATTTAAGACCGCCTCCATATTCTCTATGTATTAAAAGTATATCAAACCCTTAATTCTTATTTTCACTTTCTGAAATCTTTATCAGCTAAGCCATGACAATAGCCAGTGAGTTCTCCTTTCAGTCTATTAAGATCAAATCTTTACTGCAAACGAGAGGCATAAACTAATGTCAGAATAACAATGAGCTACAGAAAAATGATTCTTGGTAAAAATGAATAATTTCCATTGAAAACATTTTTTTAAGATTTGAGGGCATTAGTTTATTTTTTCCATAATCGTGTTTAATGACTTTCCCCTGAATTTGTCATTTTATTTTGTTTGAGTCACATTTTGCAATGTTTCCTACTGTTTTTATGCTATTAAATATAAACCTCCCACACTGAGTATGCATAATGTTGTCAAATTAATGTTTCCACGAGAATCTTAACTTTTAATATCGACTTTTATGTGCTTAACTCTTGTGAATTAAAAGTACATTATCATGGTTTTAGGCAATCAATTTGTTTTTTTGTTTATTTGGAACACACGCTAATCATTAAGAAAAATCACATCACAAAGTTTCAATTTTCCTTCCTGATTTATCTGCATATATCAGAAGCTACACGCTTTTAATTAATTACCTTCTTGCCGTGTGGTAATGCATTCCTAGCACCATGTGAGCCCAGGAACACACGCCTGAGGGAACTTTCCCGCGCTGCTGCCTTGACTGGAGTTACTCCCCTGTGCCAGTTCTAGTGAATGCATTTGTTATTGCACTCTGGGAGGACCACTGGTACTTTGGTTCCCTGGGTGGTGTTCCATCTCCACCTTGTACCTCAGGCCAACATGACTGAATTCTTGCATCAGAGATGCAGACTCCCAGTGGGCGCATCAGTATCACCTGTGACTGTTGACCTACTTGATGTTGGCTACCTATTTAGACTGGGGTATTTCACTGTTGCTTGAAGAACTTCTAGACTACAATCTCAAAAGCTGCAATTACTAGCTTTAACATTGACCTTCCATCCTCTTTTCTCTTTCTGTACTTCTTTCTAATTATACCCTTCAGTCCTTTCATCTCTCCTCACTTCCCTGATATTCCCCAAATTTGGCTTCATTTGCCTCTTTAACTAGTAAGGGACTGGGAACAACCTAGAATCTCTTCTTTTCTCTTAGTTCATTTTCACTATTTCCTTGCTTTTAATAGACCTCCAAGTTCACTATTAGCTATTTCACTTATACACTGCAATTCTTACAGGAAACCATAGACTGTCACTGACAAAGCACTGAACAAATTTAGATTATTTAATGTCAGTTTGTTCTACTGACACTTAGCAATCCTTCTATACAGGGGTCCCCAACTTCTAGTACACAGACCGGTATTGGTCTGTGCAACCTGGTTGCACAGCTGGAGGTGAGTTTGAAAGTAATGTGCTTGAATCACCCTGAAACCATCCACACCCACTGATCCCTACCTCTGGAAAAACTGTCTTCCACGAAATCCACCCCTGGTGCCAAAAAGGTTGGGGACTGCTGCTTTTATATACATCTTCCAGCCTCTGTGTCACAATCCCAACCATTTTATAGTACTCGACTGCACTGACATTCAGCAGAAGATATTACTTCATTCTCTTTCAGGTAAAGTAAAAGATAATCTGAAATCTATTCCCTAAGGTTTCCTAATTTTTCTTCCATTATCTGCATTACTTCATTCTTAATTAGAGACATACAAGGTACGTCTACAAGGTATCCAGCCATGTACTATGAAAAATAGAGACAGTTATTGAAGAAGATAACAAGAAATTTATAGCTAGTAATTTATACAAGAAACATTGTACACAGGACAATGATGCCTAAGTCCTCTTCAAAAGAGGCATGTTGGGACCTCACATAGTTCTCCCAATTGTCATCAGCTGCCCTGTCATATTTTCCATTAACAGTCTGAAATCTCTTCCCTTTCAAAAGTGAGTTTAGTTTTGGGGACAGGCAGAAGTCACAGGGTGCCAAATACAGGCTGTAGTGGGGCTGAGTCATCTGGGTGATTTGATGTTTTGCCAAAAAAACTGTGCACGAGACATGGTGCATGAACGGGTGTGTTGTTGTGATGAAGCTGCCAATCACCAGTTTGCCTATAACTGCAGCCTTCTGAGTCTTCTGAATAGTTTCCCTGGAGGAATGTTCAATCTTAACACAGAATTTGATGCAGATTCATTGCTCTACTTGCTCAGTCATTTTGAATGCGATGGCCACACAGTACACATGCTCACTCAACAGCGTCTACCACCCCCACTGACTAGTACATGCAGTCATCATTGTTCACGCATGCACATTCCAGTCTATTCTCATTATCTGCCAACTTACATCAATATCATGCAAACTGTTCTTGTTAAATTAACAATGGTTGGACTTTCTCCAGACAGACCTTTGTACATCCTTATTGCTAAGACAAATCTCTTCTCCTTTGCCTTCTTTCAAGTTTAATTTTGACTTTTTAATCAGAGTTACATATACAGATATTTTAAAGATTCTACAATTCTTAGTCATTTTTCTAAAAAAGCTGACTGTCATCTCCTCACCCCCACAAAAACACCTTTCCCTTTACCCAGAGGCAAATATTTTCAACTCTTACAGTTGATTTGTGCTACCTTCCCATTTTTAATTAAGTTACTTACAATGTCTCTCATTTTCTTAATTTAATCATTATTCCTTGATTTCTTGGTAAAGAAAATAAGGGTTTAGCTTTTTCTTGCCCACACTTTTGCACAACACTTTCTCTTTCCTTCTATCTTCCCAACAGAAAAAAACATGAGCTTAGATTACTATTTAATGTTTACAGTAATAACACTATATAAATCTCTTCCCAGATGATCCTTGTAGTGTACTAACCTTCTTGTATAGCTTTTTGTTTACTCTAGATTTAATGTTTTTATTTCCAGTTTCCAAGTATTAATCAATAAATTAACTATCTCCTCAATGGGTTACTGTGCTCTCAAAATATAGCAGTACATTCAATAACTCATCAGAATTATACTATTGAGGAAATCTCTCCTGGAGCCTTCTGACCGGCTGCAGTGTGGACTGTGTTGGTCTACCACTCAGTGGTCACTCTGGGATCACCTGACATCATTCTGGGGTGTTCACTTGGCCTCTCCCCAGTGTTGTATCCTGTATTTCCCAGATACTATGTCTCCTTTTGTGGTCTATTCCCTCATTTTGGCAGAGCACATCTGTCACAAGCTTTCTGTCAGAAGTTGTTTGAGAGCTACATTTTTGAGACTGCATGACTGAAAATTTCTTCATCCCACCCCCACAGGTGGCAAATCTTGCTCAGCATTCCAGGAATGGATGATAAGAAAAATATATTTTCTCCATCATGCCCCTCTATTACTATCACCACCATTCTTCCAGTCATGTGTGCTTTGAGACCTTCCCTTAGTCACCTTTGAGGTCTTCCTCACTCTTTTATTTCATCTCCAAATATTTGTCAGATTCCATGCCCTGCCATCTTTCCTTTCTGCACTATCTCCACTCAGAAACTTCCCCTGGGATCAGGCAACGGCTCTGTCACTGGTGTGCCTGCCTCACTCTCTTGGTTTATTTTTGCGCTTCCTGATTAGCTCTGGTAAAGCCCGAGGATGATCATGTACCCTCTCCAAAGGGCTTATCTACCCAACCTCTAGTCAGGAGACTAACTAGAAAACGTGAGAAGAAAATGCTGAGAGTTAAAATGAGCTTTTAAAAAGCTCATTCTTTATTACTGACGGTACAAGGCAACTTTTACGGTATGCTGGGTTGTAGTCTCTTTAGATGCACTTGTCTTGATGGAACGTGTGTGGATGTAATTTAAGAATATTCTGCTTAGGAAATACCTCACTTTCTGGCCTGCCATGTGGTACTCTCCTTCCTTTTTAGCCTAATTTTTCCACCATTAAAATTACCCTTTGGTTTAGATAAAACATAAACCACCTTTAAAATGTACGCTATAGTAGATAAGAGTATGAAGCATGGGATCAAACATCTTTGTCTTGGAGCTTTCTATTTGCTATCAGAATTACCTAGAGCAAGGTCCTTTAACCTCTGTAAACTCTAGTTTTATTATCTGTAAAATTAAAATAATACTAGTAGCATCTCTAAAGGGTTGGTCTAAAGAAAAAATGAGATAATCCATATAAGTTAGTAAAGACAATGTCTGAAACATATTAAGTATTCAAAAAAAGATTACATGTTAAGTATTGTTGTTCAGAAGAGCAGAGATGGCATCAGAATAGTTTTTTTCCCATGAATTTTTGCCACAAATATTAATTGAGCACTTGCTATGTGCCAAGCATTCAAGATATTTGAGATATATCTTTGAATAGTACAAAATAGGATCCACTCTCTAATGGAACTTATATTCTAACAAGGACAGAGCATAAAAAACCTGCAATTAATAAAAGGTAAGTAATAAAATGTGCTGCAAAGAGCTAAATCCTAATAAAGGGCCATAAATAAGATCATTAGAACCTACGGACTATTTAACGGGTCAGTTACTTAAATTATTAACTATTAGCTTAGCCAAAATAAAGCAAAAGTTTGAAGAAAGGAGAGGCTGCAAAGGCTCTGAAGCGGAGCAGAGTTCCTCAACCCTTGTGGGCTGCAGGCTTCCCAGGTGGAATGACAGCTTGGCTAGTGTCCTCTGGGAGGCAAAGCGTGATTCACAAAGTGTCTGGTTATATTTTGGAAAGAATCACTAAATTCCTGAAGAGAACGAGCACATATTTCACATACTGATTGTTCTAGCTAATGTCAATTGGCTTATATATTGGTGTCCAATACAGCCATTTTTGAATCTTCAAGGTAATTTTTATAGGATTGATAAATATGATAGCACATGGTTGGTTCTGATAACTGGTGCACACACACACACACACCTTCTCATCTTTAAAAGAAGAGGGCATGGCAGAAAGGTTTTTAGAAATGAAATTCAGAACATCTGCATTCTCTCATTTTATCATCTTAGGTAATGCATTCATGAATTCAATTGATCACTGGTTTTCTTATCATGCAATGAGGTAAATAATACATATGATATGGTATTGTAACAAGTAAAAGCACAAACACTATGGCTTTATTTTGTATTGCTTCATTACTCTTTAATAATATCAATAGGATTACTAAGACTAACACAATTCTAACAAACATTGTTGATGGTATTTTATTTTTGAAGTCTAGTCTAATCCACGTTTTAAGTAAATTCACTTTATTTATGCTACTACTTCTTAAAAAGAATACATTCTTATGACCAAAGACACAGATTGCCCCATTTATTGTCTGAGTGTAAAGAAATGTAAGTTGAGATATAAATGTATTTTCTTTAATTACATAATAAAATGTGGGACACAACGGTTTATACTTACAAGGGTGTCTTGTGTTTTGTTAGACAGATACTTAAGTCCAAGACAGGTTATGGATTAGGTTGCAATAATTTTTTACCATTTGCTAAATCACTTGAAAAGTATGAAAGCATTCATAAGACCTCATTAGTGGGTCATTTAATTTTATCCATAGGCACAAGACTTAAACAATAAAAGCCGGAAAGCATGATTTTAGATCTATGTGTCCAGAAAGAAGAAATAGTAGTTGGTGTTAAATCAATTGTCACCAGAAAGAAAAAGCAATTGGCTAAAGAAGGAGAAAGCAATTGTTGACCTATGAGTACCTCTTTGGAAAGAAATATGATTCTAAAAGTAAGGCCAAAAATCCAAAATGTAATGAAGTGCTATACAATAGTAATTAACATCTAGATTGGAGAAAGAGTTCAGCTGGATTTCCTGAAGCAGTTACTTACCTTAGTTTTATGTTGAAATAATTACAGTTACTTTCCCAATTAAAAAGACTGTAGATAGAGAAGTTAAAGTAAGACTCAACAGTAATGACAAATAATCACCAGCTCTAGGAATAGGGTGGAAGCTAGGGAGAATAGAAGAGGTAATATAGATGGTCCTTTATATTGCTAAAGTTGTATCTCACCTTCTTTTATTGCTCTTCTAGATTTGGTTGGGACTTGCCTGAGTGGTGTTTAGAAAAGTCCAGTAAATTTTATTATCCAAATTATGGTTTATATATTTCACTCTTTATGTCCTCTGGACCACTCTTCCAAGGGAAAACTAAATGGAATGGAAATAGTGGAAACGCTACTAAATTTAGTCTTTGCTTTATCTCCTATAGCTTCATTGCTTAACAAAACCAACTTATTAAATTTTTAGCTTAAGTAGTGCATAAATAGCACCTCCTTCATGAGTTAATGAAAGCATATAGTACTTTTGCTCAAAACATGTCTAAAAAGAATGAATTTTATCCCAAATTGTTAGCTTCTTATTCATACATAGTGAGTGCACATGAAGGCCACTTGTCATTTTGTTACCATGACAACTGAGGATGCCAATGAAATTTTTTACTCTACTTTTTAAATGAAGGAACATTGCTTCTTTTGCCCTAGGAAGAAAATAGTATGCTGTTTATGGTAAATGGAATTCTAAACACATTTCCCCTCCCCCTTCTAATATTTCCTAATTTTAGTAAAATCCTTAAAAAAACAGTCACTGACTTACAAGAAAGCATTACTACTGGATGATGGCCAGTGCAGTCATCTGTTATGATCTGTGTTGATGTGCTGGAAGTTCTAAAGCATCCACTGCTTTGCAGGCACCCAGTACACATTTGCTAAATTAATGGACTGGGAATTGCTCATTAATAGTCAATGTGTTCTAAGCAGATGGGTCATTGTTTAAGAATCTGAGAAACTGCATACTTTTTTATGCATGTTTCTGAATATATTCTCTCTTTATTCCTGCTGCTTCTCAACTGCAAGCTGGACGGCATAAATCTTGACAGCTACAGTGACTTCCCCTGGATTTGACTTTTAATTAACTTACTCTTAGATTCCTGAAGACACTTCTTTAGTTTGTCACTTACTCATTAGCAAGTGTTATCATCACCAGATTTTTGTGTGTGCTTCCAATAAAAAGAGTCAGGAGACTCCTTGGCCAATGTCTCAAATCAATATTTACACAATCAACCTTGGCCTTGGGTTTTATTACTTATTTTCAATCATATACAATCCATAAATACAATTTTATAAACAGAGCTAAAGCAAGCAAAGCAAATAATATAGTTTTGGCTATTGAATCCCATGTGATAGAAAGATATAAAGCAATCTGAGCTTTGCAGATTTTGTATCGGCTAATGGAGTGGATTAGGCTAAGGTCAGAAAGAAAACATCAGATTTGATTCAATTAATTACCTGTAGGGTAAAGTAATTATTTATTACTTCAATAAAACATTATATATATTTTATAAAACACTGAAAATTTGACAAATACATTTGACAAATTCCAGTAGTCGAGTAACTTTGACTTATTTTCTTAATAGTGTATTGCTCTATACTTCAGTCATTATTTAAAAACTCTCTTATTCTGCCCTGACTGGTGTGGCTTGTTTGGTTGTGCATCATTCCACAAAGCAAAATGTCGCTGGTTCATTCCTTGTTGAGGCACATGCCTGGTTGTAGGTTTGGTCCCTGGTGAGGGGGTAGGGGTGCGTGCGGAAGGTGCATCAATGTTTCTCTCCCACTCTTCCCTCCTCCCTTACCCTTTCTTTAAAACTAAATAAATAAAATCTAAGATAAAAACTTTCTTATCCCTTAAAAGAGTGTTCTCTCAATTATAGTTTAAAGCTGTATTGACACATACCAGTGATTTTCAACTAGGTTGTTGCAAGAATTTTTAAAAGATGAAATACCTGACTATTTAGTTAGGGACACTGACTTCTTTTCCTTTAGATCGCCAAATTAAGAAAAAATACAACAGCCAACACAACAATAGTCAGCCATCTAGTGTGAATGAATAAAAATTATAACTATTTTTTGGTCAGACTGGCAAAAAATCTATTTTTTGGTGTGCTGCAAAATTTCAGTATTTACAGTAGTTTATGTATGCCATGGGGTGAAAAAATTTGAAAATTGCAGATATATGATTAATGTTATATACCTTTCAGACACAGAGAAGTTTTTGAAGGAAAAAGAGCTTTTCTTGAATATTTCCGGATATAAAGGTTAGACTAATGCCCTGCATGGCACAAATTACTGTTTTAAATCTTAATAGTTTTGTTTAAGGCAGCATCATCCCCAAAGGAGTGGTTCTTAAAGGGTAAGATGCATCAGAATCACATGGATGATTTGTGTGATGGGTGTTACCCAGAGTTTCTGATTCAGTATGCTGTTGGATGGGAACTGTGAATCTGCATTTCTTACACATTCCCAAGTGATGTCGATGCTGCTGGTCTAGAGACAATAATCTGAGAGCCACTATTTTAACTTCATTCAGGTCTCAAGGAACCTAAATTAAAGCAGTGTGAAGTTCACCACTAATTTAACAAAAACAACTCATAAAGCTTGTAGTCTGTGATCATAGCATTGGCCCTAAAGTAATCTATAACAATGTACTGGGTGCTGAGGAAAGAAGACATTCTCTGTTTGTTGATGTACTAGTGAGCAGAGTCATGAGAGGTAAGCTGTACCACTGCAGTGCTCTCTTACGTCACCTACCACACATTGCTTGGTCAATGTTTTCTTAGAAGTTAATTAAATTTGGATAATAATGAAAAGATCTCCATTTATAGTTGCTTAAAAATAACTTTACTTATTATTTGAACTAATTCAAACAGTCTTGGTTCTATGTGTGCAACAATATGACTTAAATTGTGGGAGACGTAGGAACCTTGAATATAGATGCCATGAGTGATAAATAATAATATGGCAAGACAAACCATTGTCTAGTGGAGAAGATCACATGCATTCAGGAAAAAAAAATATGGTGAATGCCAAAAAACAGAAGATGCAAATGAAAAATTTGTGAGCCTCCAACAAGGAAAAAATAAGTATATATATACTACCAGTCAAGAAGGAGGCTTAGCTAAACATGTTTTGCCTCCTTACACAACTACAGAAAAAATTACAACAAGATTACAAAACAAATGTCACCCAGAAGCATCAGAAAATTGAGCTCTATGGAAGTTTGACAACCAACGTTATAAAGAAGCCACATTCTTCAAGACAAGTAAGAGGGGCAGAGAAATGGAGAAGTGCAGAGCTGCAGGAGTGGCACAGAGACACAGCAGAACAGGCAGTCCCAGATTCATATGTGGTGGATAAAAATCAGGAGAGATAGCTCTGGAGTAAAGGATCCTAGCCACAAACCAGACCACCCAGCAGCCTAGGATTCCAGAGCCAGAAAAATATATCCCCATAACTTCTGGCTGTGAAAACCAGTGGGGGCTGGGGTGGTGGAAGAAATGACAAGATTATCAGGAGACTCTTTTTAAAGGGCCTACATGGATTTAGGATTTATGCAGACCCACCCCTTCTTGGATTCAGCAACAGGGCAACAGCTGGAAGGGCACAAGTGCCAAACGAAGAGAAAGTAAAGTGACTAGAAATAGGGTGAGTACTGGGGAGACAGCTTCCTCCCAGGCAAAGCTCTAGAAGCCAGGCAGTGGCATTGTCCTTCTTCAAGCCTTCCCTCCACACAGGGCCACTAAGCAGTAAAATGGGTTGCCCCGCCCTGGCCATCACTTAAGGCTCCATCCCACACAATTTACAGGTCCACTCTTCTACAATAGGCCATACTACTAAGACTGGGAGTCAAAGCAGCCCTACCTAATACACAGAAAAAAACACAGGGAGTCTGCTAAATTGAGGAGACAAAGAAATATGGCCCAACTGAAACAACAGAACAAAACTCCAAAAAAGAATTAAACAAAACAGAGATACTAACGTATTAAATGCAGAGTCGAAAACACTGGTTATCAGGATGCTCAAAGAACTCATTGAATATGGAAACAGAATAAAGACCCAGGCAGAAATGAAGGTTATATTCAGTGAAATAAAGAAAAATCTATAGGGAAGAAACGAAGGAGGGGAGGAAGCCAGGATTCAAATCAGTGATTCAGAACATAAAGGAAGAAATAAGCATTCAATCAGAACAGGAAGAAGAAAAATAATTAAGAAAACAAGGATAGTATAAGGAACCTCTGGGACATCTCCAAACGTACCAACATCCTAATCATAGGGGTGCCAGGAGCAGAAGAGTAAGAGCAAGAAATTGAAAACTTATTTGAAAAAATAATGAAAGAAAGTTTCCCCAATCTTATGAAGGAAATACACATACAGGTCCAGGAAGCACAGAGGGTCCCAAACAGGTTGGACCTAATGAAGACCACACAAAGACACATCATAACTAAAATGCCAAAGGTTAAAGATAAAGAGAGAATTTTAAAAGCAGCAAGAGAAAAGCAGATAGTTATCTACAAAAGAGTTTCCATAAGACTGTCAGCTGATTTCTCAAAGGAAATTTTGCAGGCAAGAAGGGATTGGCAAAGAGTATTCAAAGTGATGAAAAGCAAGGGTGTACAACCTAGATTACTCTAGCCAACAAAATGATCACTTAGAATTGAAGGGCAGATAAAGAGCTTCTCAGACAAGGTAAAGCTAAAGGAGCTCATCATCACCAAGCCATCATTATATAAAATGTTAAAGGGACTTATTTTTAAAAAAAGGAGATCAAAACTATGGACATTAAAATGGCAACACATTCACAACTATCATGTGAATCTAAAAAACAAACTAAGCAAAGAAAGAGAACAGGAACAGAATCATAGATATGGAGATCATCTGGAGGGTTATCAGCTGGGAAGGAGGATGGGAGATGATGGGGGGAAAGACACAGGAAATAAGAAGCATTACTGATAGGCACAAAACAGACAGGCGGATGTTAAAGAATAGTATAGGAAATGTATAGGAAGCCAACGAACTTATATTCATGACCCGTGGACATGAACTAATGGGGGGACGGCTGGAGGGAATGGAAGTACCAGGCAGAGGGAGGCAAAGGGTGAAAATTGGGACAACTATAATCATATAATCAAATATATATATAGTTAGATGCTATTATATTAGATGTTATATACAATATATACATTATATAAGATAGGTAGTATATGATGTATAGCATACATTATATATGATACATAGCATATATCATATATGATTAGATACACTTTATACAAAGAGCATCTCATTTATTTCCCTAGGCCAAGGTATCTGATTTACTAAATGTTAAATTACAGTTTGTCTACATGTATTCTAATTGGACTACACCAGGGAATGGGAAGCATGCATTGTGGAATCATGCCCATGACACTCTCTGTTGGAACAAATTATTTGGAGAAACATATCCTTTGATCAGTTGCATGATTTCACTTGCACAATTATGTCCCTGGTGCAAACACTAAAGAAAATGAAGGACAGAGGTGAGAAATGTCATTTATGAGTCAGTTTATTCTACCATCCTTTGTCACTCAAATTCAAAAGCCATGAAACTAAGTAAGAAAAAGAGGCAATGTTTGGGCGATCATTTTAAAGCTGACACATGGATATTCACTTTCCATTTTAAGGCCTACACTAAGTAATCATAATTATTGTCAGTACCATGACACTGTTGACAGCTGACAGTCAGCGTCCACACATCAGAGAAACCTAAGGCAAAGTGACTGATTTCCTAATTGCATAGTATCTGAATCATCACTACTTTGGTGACAGGAATTAGAGACTTAAATCTTATCCATTCCTTCACGCCAAAATCCATCTCCTTTAGCTATCAGACTGCTGAGGAAACTTTAGCTACACAAATTACTTTCCTCATCAAAAGTCACAGTCTAGAATAATCCATTGCTCATGGGTGCAGAGACATGACTAGATAAAATGACTCACCCCAGTAAAATCAGATCCCTAAATAGTTAAATTGTTGGCTTTTTGATCCATTGTCACAATGTATAATAAACCTAACTCTATGATAAAGGAACACTGTACTCTTGATGATAAAATGGGGTAGCAAACCATAATCTCAAGGTTTTTCAAATGACTATTAATTTCCTGATTTTTCAGGAGAATGGAAGATGAATGAACATTTTGTTTGCAATTAATTCAGCTTTAAACTTTTGGCTTTAATTCTTCATATTTAATTTAGATATATTCTATATCTGGCACTCTACAGGATTAATAAAAAAGGTTTTTGATTCCCCAATTTATTAACAGAGAAGGTTTCAAGATTACATACTGAGTTAAGAGAAAAAAAAGATTAGTGACTTTTTATAGAAACAACATATATTTAGCTTGAAGCTTTAATGTTCTCCTCATATAAAATTAATCTGGGCCAGAACTACACTGCATAGATACCACCAGCCCTCTGAGCAATGCAGAAACACTACTCTTTGACCTTCATTGTATAGAAGATTTAGTGGATCATAACTCGTTTTATCTCTATTAGAATCTTGCAATTACATTAGCTTTTAGTACCATCATATGTCTTTCTGGCATTCAATATTCTGAAATGCTTAAGGAAGATCTTAGAATGTGGACACTATTTAGAATTCCAGAAAATCCAGATGAAGGTAACAAGATAGTTAACTATTCAAAGAGTTTAAAATACTCAAATGCTTGTCATATTATATGACACAAGTCATCTATTGAGTGACCATTTGGACTTATTGATGTTCTCAAGTATACACATGTCAAATTATCAGAGGAAAAAAAGAAGTGGAAAATAGGAAAAAAGTATTAATGGGTCCCCACCAGGTCCTTGAGTGAAGTACTTTCATTCTTATTTAAAATCTTGAGTTAAACAATCCTCTGTGCACCTGTTATATCTTAGATTCACAGTACTTGCTATTGTATTAATTGAATTATGCTATTTCTCATTGATGGAAAACAAGACAGAAATTTACAGTTCAATTCCCATATTACAGAATTAGGGAATATTACAGCAGAAATATATTCATATACATCTAATAGGCCCTTAATTCCAAATTGCTATCAGCAAGCAGTCATGTGTATTTTGGAGCAATTTCTTCCCCTCAGACCAGTGTGATGATGGACCATCCATTAAATGCTGAGTTGTATGGCTGGGCTCATCCTTAAGAAATTAAAGCCAAAAGAAAAAAATTGACTTGAATAAACAGAATAATCAGCTTCCTGAGAAGAAAAGAAAATACAAATACATATATTTTTTCATCCAGTAGACAAGTTTATGCCTCTGAAAGTTTAAAAAGGGATATTAGATGTAGAGACTAACTATTTCTGCATTTTTAAACTTAAAAAACAGACATGAAACCAACATTCACATACCCTAGCTCTATGTGACCTTTTAGGTGTGAGGCTACATGACTCAGTTTCTATGCAATTATAGTAACCATGAGGACCCTGTGGTCTTCTTCTCAGGCCATTGTGCTCTCTTCTCGATCAGGCAGCAAATTAAAAGTAACACAGCAAAGAGCAATGAGCATTCTGAGCTGTCAAATGTGCATCTGTGACCTTTTTTGGATATTTTTACACAAAAATATCATAATGAAACCATACAGTATGAAACACATTTGACTCTGTAGACTCTCAGATCAGTGTTTCTGAGAATTGCAGTTATCATGAGAGATTATGAGAAGTTTTATGATTAAAAGTACAAAAAATTTTAAGAGAATTTCAAAAGATGGCTAATTCAGGCATTTCTAGCAGTAGACATTGAGTTAATAGTAAATTATCAAAATAAATATTAGAATCCTTGGAGAAAATATTACCATTTTTAGATAAATTTTTATTTCCTTTATAGAGAATAAGAGTACAAGGTTACCTGCCAGGATTAATTGAGACAATATACAAAAGAGAGATGAGAACACATCAGTCCAGCAATTGACTCAGAAACCTTCTCGAAGTAGTGTGACTGGCTGGAGAGCTAATATCTGATAGTATGATGACAGTCCTCTGGCTTTCAAACCCAAAGCATTAAGTTCTCTATTCCAAAGAAGAGCTAAAGAGTTTGACATTTGGTAAAACTGGGAAGGCAAACTAGACCACAGGGCATTAATGACATTCAAAATCAACAATGCATGTATAACAACCTGGAAGAAAGTAGAATTTTCTCTCCCCAAATATTTAAATTCTAACTGTTCCTTTGAGGTAGGAATTGACAAACTGTTTCATAAAGGATCAGACAGTAATTATCTAGGTTTTGCCAGCCATATCCTGTCTGTGGCCATTGCTAAACTCTGTCATTGTAGGTGCAAGCAGCCAAAGATAATACATAAACAAATAAGCATGGCTGTTATCCAATAAAACTTTATAGGGCTGTGGGCTGGATTTGAACTGCAAGCAGTATTTTTTAAAAGAAAGCCCACCCTGCATTTAGTTTTTTGATCCTTGGTGCCTTTGTGCTCTTCTAGGCTTGTGCTTATAAATCAACATGATGCAACTGAAATGTTGGCGTCAGACTGCACCCCCCCCCCAGGACAGAGGAAAACATGACCATTTCTGCTGCTGTGGTCAGTATTACATGTAATGTTTCATATACATGTTTATTTTCCCTTTGAAAACTTAAGACACAGCTAACCAAACCAGGTAACTTTCTAATATGCAGAAACAAATGGGGACAAAATCTGTGAGAAAGGAACATCGATATTAGGCTCTCAAGAAGCAAGAAAGACCATTCTTAAGTGATCTCTGAACTAACTTGAACAAATATTTGCAAGGAGACTTATTTTTTTCATGCTGCACCAAGAGTAGAAACACAATTGTTCCTGTGTGTAAAACAGTGAACGGCTCACACCTGTCCTTGCTGGGGGTGTTGTACTGAGGGCATTGCCTCTTTGTGTGCTAAACAATGATGTCTTGCTGATCTTGGTGCCATTTGGGGGTATAATTGCATCTAAATTGCTTCTGTAGCTTATGGAACTCAGTGGAGATTTAATACAGGAATGAAGTATTGAGCCTCTAAATGTGAGGTTCCCATGTAAACTTTATCATTTTGTATCCATAATACCCTGTATGTATGCTACATGTCTACTATAGAAATCAAGCTACATATCATTTGTAGGAGTAAGTAAAAGTTTCATTCATATTTTATATTTGATAAGAAATTTGTTATTATGTGTTATAAATACCAGTAATAATAATGATAATGTTGTGTATAAAATATGTACATGAATATAAGATTTAAATTGAGGACTATGACTTAGTAACACTAGCTTCATATATGATATAAGACAGAAAAAAATTTCTTAGGTTAGGCACTTCAAGCTATTTGGTTCTGCACTGCACTACAGTGAAATGTTAAAAATAACTTAGCCAGAGGGCTTTGTCTTGCTGAAACAATCTGCTAATTTTTAATATATTCAGTAATACATTTTTGGAAACTTCTATTTTTTATGAAACTTCTATTTTTTAAAGATTTTTTAAAAAATTATTTTTAAAGAGAGGAAAAGAGGAGAAAGAAAGGGAGAGAAACAGCAACATGAGAGAGAAACATCGACCAGTTGTGTCTTGCATGCACCCCCACCAGGGACCGAACCTACAACTCAGGTGTACGCGGTGACCAGAATTGAAGCCGGTGACCTGCCATTCTGCAGGGCAACGCCCAACCAACTGAGCCACACTGGTCAGGGCTGTAATTTTTTTAAACAAAATTATCATTTGTTCAAATACATATGAAATGTTTGAGAATGAATGTTTACCTACTAGCAAAAAAGAACAAGATGTGATTGATGAATATAGGCAAGGATTATATGAGAAGCTTCCTTGTATAAGTAATAATATTAGTAAGTACTAATATTTATTGAGTTCTAACCTTGTGTAATGTGCTGTACTATGCACTTTACTCTTTTACTCATGCATTAGCTCTTTTGCCTCTCCTAATAATTCCATCAGGTGAATAGCATTCTACCCATTTTGTAGCTTGAGTAACTTGCCCAAGTCACAGGGCTGGTTAGTGGCAGAAGTCAGGATTGAAACCCAATCAGTCTGGCTGCAGAGGCCAGGCTTCTAATAGGGTGGTCCAGTCTCACACATGAACCGTTTTTGTTGTGAAAGATGGGTAGGGAGCAGTGGGTGGGAATGGTTGGTAAGTGGGAGGTGGGAGGCCACTATTCAGAACATGTTCAGATCAAATGTTCAGGAGTCAAGCATCCTATGGAGAACTAGGGAGAACTAAGCCATTATCTAACCTGGTGCTCAGATATCCAGGAAGCCAATTCAGGACAATTGAGAAAGTAGCTGGGAAATACAAAGGAGATATATTTTTGGAATGAAAAGCCCAAACTTGTAAAATTGGTAAGCTGCAAACATTTGAAAAGAAATATAATAGAGCTCTGAGCAGAAAAATGTAATTTTCTCAAAATAGAAAAATTGTGAAATATTAAGAGTTGGGTGAAATTTTATTTATTTAGAGCAGATTGCCCTTTTACATATCATATTATAGAAACGTGACTTCTAGAAATTTCAACAAATATTTATTTGGTGACTCACTGGCTGCTACAAAGAATAAAATTTTTAAAATTACTCCATCACCAAAGAGGTTTCAATTTATTAAGATAAAGACAACTGTAGCCACCTGTATAACAGTTCTTTAAAAATATACTGAATATAGTAAACATAAAAATACTTTTAACTATCTTTAAAAGATGGTTTAAAGCAAAACCAATAACAATATATTATGGGGTATATAACATACAGTGAATTAAGATGTATGACTACAACAGCACAAAGGCTGGGGGAAGGGAATGGAAGTGTACGTGTAAAGTGGTATATCACTTCACAGCTACATGGAAAGTTTAAGATGTATAATATAAAGCCTAAAGCAACCTTGAAACACACAGACACACAAAAGGCAAGGATCATCAGATTAGAATAAAAAAAAAGCAAGTCTTAACCACATGCTGCCTTTAAGAAACACATTTCAAATACAACAACAAATACAGATGAAAAGGAAAGGACAGGAAAAGATATGCCACCCTATGATTAAATGAAAGCTGTCATGCTACGACAGCATCAGGAAAAGTAGATTCCAGAGAAAGGAATATTAATAGAGATAGAGGGTCATTTCATAGTACTAGAGGAGTCAATTCACCCAGAGGACAAAAAATCTTAAATGTTTAGGTACCTATAACAGAGATTCAAAATACATTATGTTAAGAAACATAGAATTTCAAAGAGAAACGGACAATTCCGAATTGTACTCAGAGATTGCAACAACCCTCTTTCTATAATTGATAAAACAAGTAGACAGAAAATCAGTAAATACGTAGACTTGAACAACACTATTAACTTAACCTGACATTTATAGAATACTCCACACTACAGCAGAAAAATATGCATTTTTAAACACATACAGAACATTTACCAAGTTAGACCACATCTGGATCATAATGCAAGTTTCAACACTTTAATGTGGCTTAAGTAAAAGAATTACGTTTTCTGATCACAAAAATTAATTTAGTAACTGGTAAAAGAAAGAAATCTGGAAAAGCCTCCAAAATGTGGAAAATAAGTAACACACTGCCAAATAGCCCATAGGTCAAGAAAGAAATCACAGCATACCAAAATGTATGAGATAGTAATAAATCAAGACTTAGAAAGTTACAATACAAAATACCTGTATTAGAAAAAAGAAAGTTATCAAATCTGGAGCTAGAAAAAGGAGAGCAAATATCTGTTTGCGAACTGAACTCCTACATGGCAGGAAGGGAGAGTTGGGAGAAAGAGACAGACCCCTTTAGATTGGTAGGTGGCAGGTTTAATAAACAAATAAATGTACATATGAATGTTGCCCTGGTTGCCAGATGAGATCACGCCACCTACCCACAACAATCGTAGAAGTTTATGTAGAAGCCTTAAATGGGTTGGATTGTTTATACCATGAAGATGGTCTCTACAGTACAGTGCTAGGTCAAGACAGCATCCTTGGCTCCTGCTGTGGAAACCCGGGGCCGAGCACACGTTACAAGGACAGGGGAGCAGAAGTAAAGGGAGGGGCCTCTTACTAGGGCGTGCAGGCCAGTGGGTGGTCTCTCCCCTCCTTGACCACCTCCAACAAATTAAACGACAAATATTAAGGAAATAATAAATATTGGAGAAGTCAATAAAATAAAGAGTAAGCCATAAGGAAATAATAAAACCATCAGCTAGTTCTTTGAGAAGATCAATGAAATTGATAAAGCTAGCCAGACTGATCTCAAGAAACAAGAAGAGACACAAATTATCAACATTAAGAATCAAAGAAGTAAAATCACTACAGATTTAGCAGACATTAAAATCTTATTAATGGGATCATATTCATAAGTTTATGCCAATAAACTTGACAAATTAGATGAAATGAACAAATTTCTTGACACAACCAAAGCACATTTAGGAATGCCTCGTTAATGCATAGGCTGAATAGTATAAATGCATACATGTGTGTGTGCGTGTGCGTGTCTGTGTGTGTGTGTGTGTGTGTGTGTGTGTGTGTGAGTTTATACTTAAAAACTATCCCTCCAAGAAAACTCCAGGGCCAGATAGCTTTGCTGATGAATTATACCAAACATTTCAGAAAGAAATAATACCAATTCTACACAAACTCCTTCATAAACCTGATGAAGAAGCAATAATACTCGGTTCACTTTAGCAAACCAGTATTACCCTAATACTAAAACAAGCCCATATTTACAAGAAAAGAAAATTATAGACTAATATCTCTAATCAACATACATATAAAAACTCTTACAATATTTTAGGAAATAAATGTATCAATATGTAAAAAAGACAACATATAAAAACTAAGGGAAGTTTATACCAGGCATGGTATAAAATATTAAAGTTGCTTTAATATTTGAAAACCAATCAATATATTTTATCAGAATAAGAAACTCTATATAAATATATATAACAATTTAATCAGAAACATATAAAAAGATATTCAACAATACAAAATCTACTCCTGATAAAAACTCAGCAAATTAGGTTGCAAACATATATATGTTCAAATACCATTTACATAGTTTTTAAAAGTGCACAACTTGAAAAATTTTGTAATTATAAATACTAAATCCAGGGCAGTGGGATCTCTGAAGGACGAGACAGGAAAACAGGGCTGAGAAGGGAATTTGAAGAAGGGTATGTGAGGGAGACTTAACTGTATCTGCAATGTTTCATTAGAAGTAAAAGGACCTGAGTAAAGATAGGAAAATATTAAAATTTGTTAAATCTTGGGATAGACTCTAGTAATTGTTATAATCTTTATTTCTGGAGCCTTAAAGTAAATGATGGTACATAAATAAAATGAAATACTAAGCGCCATTAAAATAACGTTTATTATTATGTTATCCTGTTAAATCCATATGATGAATAATTTTACATTAAGACAAAATTATTATGTAGGAGTACAGCAATTTTATAAATATATATGTGTGTGCATAATATTTCTACCGTATAAATTTATCACAATCTGTATGTCTATTAAATGAGCATCAATAATATTTTTGTTGTTTACGTATTTTAGCTATTACAAAAATGCTTCAATAAATATGTTGTCTCCAGTGCACATGTTTTTCTACTTAAAATGATTAATAATATAATCATTACTATAGCAATAGTTTTCCTTTATAAAGGTATGGAAAAATATAATACAAGGTCCCAAACATAATGTTGAAAAAAGATAGTTGAACCTAAGTACTTTTCTTTGCCCACTCGGAACAATGAACTGCTACTTGAAAGAAAATGTAACAATTTATGAGAGGCTCAAACCAACTTTTAGCGCTGCCCAATGATCACACATCATCGCCTCACTTCCTCTCTTTCTACATTGTTTCAAAACTATTGCTCTCTTTTCAAACCTCTTTCTTCTTCTTAAAGTCTTATATTCTTGGTTATTCTCTATCGCTGTTGTATATTCAATCCTATCCCTATAATTAAACACAAGTTGAAATAGATGCTACTGGTATGTAAGTTACTATAACCTCTCTGACGAGTGATTAACAATAAACAAATATTAACATTTAAAATGTATACACATTTTTACCAAATAAATTTACCTCTAGGAATTTATCATAGGAAAATTCTCTCAAGGACCCCTATACGTTCACTGCAGCATTCTTATAATAAAGAAAAATCTAAACATAAATAATTTCTTCCCCATTACCTTCAATTACTAATTGAAAATGTTCAGTACATCAGAGTAGTAGGAAAGGAAGAGGCCTCTACATATGATGCTCACATTCTATGTCTTGTTAGCTTTACTTCCAAAGATACTACAGCTATTACCTGAAATATGTTCAATCCTTAAGATTTTCTTTCAACAAATTGTCTCTTCATTAATCTTTCACTCATTTTGGCATCATCTAGGATAGGAACTCTCAATTCTGGCCTCATATGAGAATCACCTGGGGAGACTAGACAATTGTTGGCACCGCCTCGGATAAATTAATCAGAATTTAGGGGTTAGTTGCTTCCCAGGTGATTTTAATGTCCATCAGCTGGGGTTGTAAACCACTGATCTCTGGATAGAATCAGTAATTTGCTTTAACATCAAAGATGAAACTCTTTAACTGACTTCCAATTGATTCCTGTCTTCTCTGAAAATTTAAGAACATAGTGAAATTTATTTTGCTTCCAGGAATCCTGACTCCGCTTCTGTGTGCTTCTGATGCTTGCCTCCTCTATTTGCAATATATACTGTAGTTTTAAGTCTGATGATGTCTAAGATATTTTGCTATAGAAACTTGATACACTGCAAGTTTATACAGTTTCTTTTTTTTTTAAGCCGGGAGACCAGTTCATGACTTCGAGAGTTCCACAAGCTCATTCTCTTACATGTTTCATCGTTTCATCGTTCTGCATAGTAGGCTGTCAGGTCAGCCCCAATGTGATGATTAATTTCCTTTAGCCGCAACACTCTGACTGGTTGGTTGCCCTTATTAATTCCCTTTAGCTGCAACATTCTGCTTGGTTGCCCTTTTTGATCTTGAGCGCCTTGTTAAACTTTGTGTCTCTTAGGTAGTGACACTTGTTTTATTTCCCACAACGACTTGTTGAAAGAAACATTAATCTCTACTGTTTTATGCCTGATCCTTTCTCTTGGGAATCTATGAGTTGTAATCAAAATGTAATAAGGCACTTTTTAAAAAAAATATGCTTTTATAACATTTAAGAAATAAAACTCAGACTCGAACATAAAAATCAGTATGTAGGTCACAGGAGTCGATGCACTAATTGCAACATACTACTAAAGTAAAATTTTCTTTTACGACTCTACTTTTGGAATTGCTTTTGGATTCAGTGGCACCTTTTTGGAACATCTACTGTTATAGCAAAATTTCAATGTCTGAGGCTAAGTTTGGCTTGTGAAGATAGCAGCTAAAAGTTGTTCAGAAATCTAAGTGAGTTTTTTAAATTGCAAATTAAATAAGTTAATATGATTTGGTTCAAAATAGAGGTGTAACTGAAATAGTGAAACTATTTTCTTTGTTACTATACCTAGTTACGATAGTAACTGACAAAAAATATTTGTCACAGCTATTCAAAGCTCTCCAGCTGTCAAATTATCCCTACCTTAATGTAACCCTGTATTTTGGCATGGTTACTACTTTTGTTACTGGAATAAAGTCATAAAGATGGGGAGGGTAGGAATACAGGGAAGGGGTTAGCCTCTGGGTTGCATTGCAGTAAGTTATTCTCCCTAGTTCTAATAGTTCTTATTTGTAGAATGGAAATAACAATGTCAACCATGTGAAAGTATTGTGAGGCTTAAATGAGAAAATACTTTTAAATCTTTTATACCAAACTTTTCTCATTCGGATGTGCATAGCAATCTTCATGGGATGTCATTAAGATGAAGATTCTGATCAGTAAGTCTGAACATGGCCAAAGGTTGTATGTTTTTAACAAGCTCTCGGCTGATGTGATGCTCCTAATCCATGGACCACACGCAGAGGTGGAAGGCTTTAGCCTGGCTATAGCAGGTAGGTCAGTAATACGGTAAGGGTTAAGTTCCCTTCCTTCCTGTGTATGCCATGTCTCCATCTTTATTGCTTTAGGGGCCTGGATTTTGACCAACAATTGTAACCACTAATACTATTGCAGGACAGAGCCTGGATATCAGCATGAGAAAAGTGACTCGGGGTGTACATACTAAAAACAAGATGAGCCTCCATGTTTATGGGCTTCATATAATCACTGAATAACAAAAATGACCTAAGTTCTTCTGGCCAAACTATTGTTTCAGAGAAGAGGTACACAGTCATCTGGAGCTACAAGTAAGAACCAAAAATCTCATTTTGGAATTATCTCCAGAAGCAAATGTCCCATGTGTCATTTCCATGGGATTGGGCAAAGAAAACGAAATGAACTCAAAAGAACCAAAACCAGGCAAAAGAGGCTTCCTGGGTCAGGAGGCTGGACCTGGGAATACCTCTTGAGTGACTATTAAAAGGAGAAAGAGCCTTTTAAAAAGTAGCTATAGGGCATACACAGGCACAGAAGTTGTTTAGTTCAAGAATTTATGGGCAGTTACAATGAAAATGTAAGTTCATCATTCCAAGTCAGTAATGATATTCAGCAGTAGTCTTTGTCCTCCCGTCACTAAGGGCTGCTGCTGGCTATTAATCATTTCAAACAAAGTGAAAAGATATAACCAATATAGGTATATTGAAGTAAAATTAAATCCTGCTCTGCTCTAAATATGATTGTGTTTGAAGTGACATGATGATGTCTGGCTAACAAACACAGACACACAGAAGAGTCGCTGTTTCTTTGTACCCAGATAGTGTACCCTCACACTGCCAAGCAGCTTCTCAAAAACCATCAAGAAACAGATGCATTCTCAGAGGTGATTCAGGGAGTTCTTGTGGGTAGGCTTTTAGCAATCCTTGACAAGGCACCTTCATCATATTTCGTGAAGCCTGAAAAGCACTCTGTCATCTTTTAAGATTCTTAGTAGTATCTCTCACATCATGTTATTTCAAATCAATCATCACATCCTGAAAACAGCACCTCCATGAGGCTCTGAAGGAGTTTTGATCCAGTAGAAGTATTTTTACCCTTGTTTAGACTGATAGCGCAGACCCTCCAGACTCTTGTTGAGCACTTGAGTTATATTCAGATGATGCAAGCAACAGCACAAAGCATAAAAATAAACACAGATACAGGTACATACATACACATACAAATTTCTGCCTTTATACATGGCTCGCTTAGGTAACAGGAAGCACACGCTTTTTTTTCTTGCTAACTTAATTCTTTCAGTGCCCACATTGTTCTGATTCACTGGATGTCACCACTCCCCTATTTCAGGTTGCTCGTTGTAGACATTATATGTACTTTGTTTTTAACTCTCTTTCTGTTGAATACACTCTGGATGTTATTATTTACAGTATAGCCAAAGATGACTTTATGTTTAATACATTATTTATAATATACTTCAGAGCCATTGATTTTAAAGTCAACCAAAAGTCGGGGTTCTTTTATCTTTTGATATTTACGTTAATGAAACAGCATAACAATGACAAAAAAATGAGACTACTTTTGCTAACCAGATAAACATTCTTATGCAAGCATTCTTATGGGCATATACAACTGGAATCTCAGACACAGAATGCTTAACTAAAATACACATTGCTTTTGTAGTTTTCTTTTACAAAGAGAAGAACTCACAAATATGAGGGTTATTATCAGGAACACAACCAAGAAGAGTAATTCCCATTAATATGATTCTTTTAATAATTAAAGCTATTGAGGAGTTGAGGTTCTATACTAGAAGTGGAATAGATTATGTTCACTGCATATATGTACACTTATTGTACTTCCTTAAGATAAAATGATGACCTGAGGCCATGAGATGTCCTGAAATACCCTAAATCAAGGTAACGTTATCATTGTTGTGCAAACTTCTAAGGTCAAGTACTGTATATACCTTGAGTATGTGGATCCTTTAAAAGGTGGTAAGTTATAAATGGAACATATTCCAGCTTTCTAGTTAACAACTGCCCTGGTGTGAAATGTAGTAGAGGAGAAGGCAACAAAGAGCTCAGAACCCAGGAGGGGAAAACAAAACCAAACACGTGTGCACCAACTCGACCGGACATTAACTACCAGTGAATGATGGTTTTGCCTTCACTCACTCACTCATTCAGAAGTAAGGACTTTCTGAAATATCAGAACTACACGATCTATACAGTTGGCATATGTAAACACTTCTTTATATAGAGAATAATCAGAATTGAAAGTTGTATTTCATCTCACTACAAATATTAGTACAACTTAGAGTTGTCTTTATGAACCTTTCCTTTTCAACAAACAACTATTGATTTTATGTCTATCATTGTTTCAAGGTAATGAGGAGATTCTTACCCTCAACCAGTGGGAAAAACAGGTAAACAAATAGACATATCTGCAAATTAGTACTCAGGACCTTCCACATTTGAATTCCCCCTATAAATCACTGGCCTCAACTGACCTGTGAACCTGGACTGATTGCAACAACCAAACATTTTTTTTTCTCATATTACTTCAATTTCTTTGAATTACCATTCTTTTAACATCCACCACCTGATATACTCTGCCTTTTAAATATATGTATGTATAGTATTTACATATATACAAATACATAATATATATATATATACACACACACACACACACACACACACACACATCTACCTAAATTCATCAACTCCTTTAAATTATATAAATACTATAATGAATTTGTCTCCACTCTTAGCTAATGCCTGCTATGATAATCATTGATTCACTGAAATTCTCCATTAACCATTTTTTTTACATCATGTTTGACTATTGTGGTAAATAGACAAAAAATTTATTCAATGGAGTGTTGTCAAGAATACAAAATGTCCAATCTAGCTCAGATTCTGAATCATTCTCCATCTCTAGTCCATCCCACTAGCCCTGAGGTCAAAGTTTTCTTTTTGTAGCCTCAGCAGGTAACAGAGGACATGTTCAATAAATAGATATAAAATAAATGAGGAAGTACTAGATAATGAGTATTGTTCTTCGTAATGATATTCTGAAAATTACAAGAAACTGTTCAGCTGAGAAAGCAAACGAAGAGTTTTTTAGCAACCATGTCCAAACCAGAAAGAACTAATTGGTCAACCAGAAAGTTTACAATCTTAAATCTCTAGCATTAAAATTAATGGTAGTTATTTTGCATGTGAAGAGCATGAATTTTTGAGTCAGATTGCCTGGGAACAAATCGTGACTTTGTTATTTATTATCTGGGTGACCCTGGAAAGTTACTTACTGTGTTTTGCTGATTATAATGTGTTCCCACATTTTTAGCCTAAACTTTCAGAAAAAAATCTTTCATTTTAATTTTTTAATTTAATTTTTTATTTGTATTTAGAAACAAAATCAATGATCATATTCCAGGATATTATTTTGCATACAGATATCATTATTGCTTTCTAGAGTTATACTTTAATGCATAAGCACAATAAAAGAATTAAAAACATTTATATACATACAGAATTAGAGTTACCCATGTATACTGTGCATCCTTGTTTTCCCCTCAAAAATCTGGGTGAAAAAGTGTGCATTATACATGGCGAAACATGGTGATCTTTCTGTGCCTCGATTTCTTGACCTGTAATACTATCACAACAACATAGCATCATCCTCATAATGTTATGAAGATTAAATGTGACATTTTTAAATTGCCTAAAAAATGCCTGGCACATATTAAACACTCTATAATGTTGCTAAATAAATAGATAATATTAGCACCTCATAATCTGATGTCTTGAATACACCTAGCCCAAAAGATGGTTTATGCAATTACTTATTAAATAGTTTTTGGGACTGATGTTATTTTCTGAAAAGCCACAATATAAATTTGCTAACTCAAAGCTTTGAAAAATTTATAGCCAAAATTTGTGTTTAAATATATTCGTACTAACACTTCCCAAGTGTATTTCAGTACCTCCTTTTCTCCCTACACAGCAGATGTTATTACCCCATGGCACTAGCTCTTTTGGGAAACTGTGCTTCGCTTTGTAATCTTGTATTTGTATTTGTATATACATGTGCATACATGTGTATATTTTGAGTCACAACTACAATGAGGATATATATTTTGGTTTTAATATCATTTCTATTTATTATTGTGCTCCCTTTCAAGACAATAAACAATAAGTACGCCCCTCCTTCCACATACAGACTCCAGGGTATATTAGAATTTAAACAAAATAAAGGGAGCACAAATATACCCAACTGATTTCTGATATAGGTGCAGATGCAATTAAATGGAAGAAAGATAGCTTTTTCAACAAACGACACTTGAGCAGTAAGGCATATTTATTGCCTACATATATCATGTGTATATTGTTATGTATATAGACAATAAATATTGTCTGTGTATATTGTTATGTATATAGGCAATAAATATTGTCTATGTATATAGGCAATAAATAAATGAAGATAAACCTAAACCTAAATCTCATACATTTTATAAAAATTAACTCATAATGGACTATAGGCTTAAGTGTAAAGTGAAACTATAAACCTATTATGAGAAAACCTTTGACATCTAGGGCTAGCCAAAGAGTTCTTATACTTGGTGCCATAGAAGGAAAAATTATAAACTAAACTTCATAAAATTAGAACCATTTTTTCTGTGAAAGACCTGTAGGAGCATGAAAAGACAAAGTTCGGACTGAGAAAATATTTGCAAACCACATACATGACAAAGGACTAGCTTCTAGAAAAATAAAGAACTCAGAAGAAATATAGTACTAAAACATCAATTAAATTAAATACTAAAAAAATAAGATAATTCAAATATAAAGTGGATCACTGACAAGAGACATTTTTCCAAAGGTATACCAATGGCAAGTTAGCACATTAAAAGATGTTCAAAATTATTAACGATGACACAAATGCAAATGAATGCCACAATGAGATATCATGAGTCACTCATCACAGTGGCTACAATAAAACACAGAGACAACACAAAATTGTGCTAAGGATGTTTAAAAATAAGATTACTCACTCATAGATTGGTGGTGCAATGTAAAATGGTACAGCCCCTCTTGAAAATAATTAGGCAGTTTTAAAAAATACTGCATATACAACTACCATAAAACCCAACAACTGCAATGCTAGGCATTTATCCCAGAGGAAGGAGAAGTTGTGTTCACTCGAAGTCTGCATATGAATGTTTATAGCAGCTTAACTCATAATAGTCCCAAACTAGAGGTGACCCGGATGTCTGCCCTTAAACAGTGAATCACTAAACAAACAATGGTATATCCATTCCATGAAATACTAAACATGCAACAAACTGAATGAGAGAATTATCCTAAGTGAGGAAAACCATCCCCAAAGGTTACATTCTCTGTTTTCATTCATATAACATTTTTGAAATGACAACTTTATAGAAATAGAGAAGACATCATTGGTTGCCAAGGGCAAAGAAGTGGATGGAGGGAGGGAAATGTGGGGGCTTCAAAATCAATCTCTGTGGTAAAGGAAATGTCCATATGTGACTCTGCAAACACCAACGTCCTGGTTCTGATACTGCACTACTGTTTCACAGGGCGTTCTCTGTGTGCAACCGAGTATAAGGTCAATGGAACCTGTGTGCGTTATGTCTTAAATGTGAATCTAAATTATCTCAAAATTTAATTGAAAAATATGTTAATTGTATGGCATATTCAACAACCACTCTATTCTTTTTGTTTGTGTCAAATATGCCTCTTCAATTTGCCAATATTGACATATTTTAAAACAATCTGATTTTTAAGAAAAATGGGGATTATTCCTGAACTCATTTGTACTGATTATTTTACAATCCTTCTCATGAAATATCAACTTCATTTACTGAGATTTTCAAAGGAAAGTAACTAATATCAGAAGAGATGGAATGCTAAAAGTTCAATGAAATATAAACGATGTTCACAGAGAATTATGTATTCAAAAGTAAGCAGCTGTCTCAAACAGGAAAAAAAACCAAAAATGAAAGAAAAGAATTTAAGTAGTAATGAGATAATATGCACAAATGATATGACATTACTGGAAGCATTTTTTAAACCTACTTAAGAAAAATGAGTGTATTCAATGTCCAAATGTTGAGTGAACTTGAATAGTCTGGTTATCTAGGATATTTTTCTATGACAACTTTCCTTAAAATAATGTTAATTTTTATACCCCTCATTGTAATTCTCTCTCTCATAATATAAATATATATACAGATATCTATTTTTGAAAATATCCACAATTTCCATTTTCCAAAGCCTGCTAATGTTTTTCAACCTGAGATCTGGATAACTAAGTTCAGTGTTTATTGAAGTAGCACTCTCAGAGGAGACCAATGACTTGCAAATGTGACACCCAATGGTGCTGACACTCATTTCTTGAGAATCTTTTCTATGGTGTCCATGACAGTGTCCAATCCTTTCTTCTCTCCACTGCTGGTCTTACTTACTGGGTCTTCTTTTCCTTCTCCTTCTCAATAGCAACAGTAGCAACAGTATTTTGAAGCACTTTATACTTTACTAATGATTCTCACATACATTATTTCATTTATATTTGTGAAGAAAGTTTACCATCATTACGTTTTTTCACATGTGTGGAAAAGATGACACAGGTAAGTGATTTGCCCAAGGTTATACTCACAGTTAAATAAATCCTGTCCTTTAACTCTTTTCTTGTTATATCTGTTTTTTCATTGATCTTATCTACTTCTGTGGCTCTTGGTATTACCGTGTGGAGATGTCTTTAAACTATATCAAGGATAAAGTTATTTGATCTCTAATGTGGATGATACCGTTATTTTCCAAGCTCCACATTTTTTTACTGCCTGTAAAAAATAGGTTGGCACAAATTCTGTTGGCATGAAACTCATCAGATCCCAAACAGCATTGCCCACAGGAATTAGCAATTTTTCTTAATTTCTTATTTTTAATGGCCTGACCATTTCTCCAGTCATCCAGATATGAGCCATGAGCATTGCTTCTTTCCTCCTTCACACCCAGTCCATTGTCATGTCTTATGAATTCCATGTCTCTTGTCTTTTTGCCTCTTTCCTTCCCACTCTGCACTCCAGGTCAGACCCTCACCACTCGCTCACTTACACCATTGTGAGGCACTAATTACATTTCAATCTTATATCACTGTCAGATTAATATTCTCATTTGTAGCCTCTGCTTATAAGTAATAACTCTAAATACCTGTTCTCCTCCTGCCAGCTTTTTCTGCCAACACATCTGTGCTTGATGTCAAAAGTATTTTTCAAACTATTTTTTACCTGTAATGTTTTCAAGGGAATCTATACTTCAGAAGAATTATGCTTCCTGTGTAAAAGACAGAGCAGGTATTTGAAGAAAAGAAATAACCACAACACAAGGTCACCAAGCTAGAGCTAGGCTGTTTTGGGTTGGGTCTATCTACGAAAGTCATCACAAACCTGTGGACATTAGTATCACAAAAAGTCTGAGATGAAGTTTTTTTTCAAGTGTTTACTAACTTAAAGAAAAGGGCCCAAGAATTTATTTCAGAAACTATAAAGTATTTTTAATGATATTCATGGAGTTAGACATAAGGTAGCAAGGCAAGTTATTGGTGTTGCTTTCTAATCTTCAATATGGATCCTTCTACCTTTATATTTTTATCTGTAACTTTTCCCTTTATAGTCACACCAGTAACTAGGTAGCTTAGTGTGATCCAAAAAACCTCATGCTTTCTTGCTTCTATATCGCTTTTACCTCAAATACTGTACCAGCAATCAACACACTAGCGATTCTTTGTGATGCATAAAAATTCCACCTTAATTTTCTGATATTTCTCTACCAAAGCAAGTATCACCATTCCTCTTCAATAAAATCCATCAAACTTCTTTTTACTTTTCCTGGACATGTGCATTTCCCCTTGTATTGTATTGTGTATTACTATCTAACCACAATATTTAGAATATGTGAAATGCAATTTATCAGCCTTCAAGAAACTTATAGTAATAATTAAGAGGTGCTTGATAAAGATCTGTAATACTACTACCACTATTGCTTTCCACTAATATATGTAAACTCTGTCTGGAAAAAGTCCAGCCACCATTAATATAACAAGAACAGTTTCCAGGACATTGATGTAACCTTGCATGGCAGCCAAGGAGAATGGACTGGAATGCACATGCATGAACAACAATCACTTTATAGTAGGGGTGCTGGCATGTGCTGTGTGGCTGTTGCATTCAAAATGACTGACTGAGTAGAGCAAGGAATGTGCATCAAATTTTGCTTTATACTTGAACATTCCTCTGCACACACTATTCAGATGATTCAGAAGGCTTTTGGGAACAGTGCAATCAATAAGTGCAGCACAAAAAAAGTGTGGCACAAGCACTTCAAATGTGGATGAGAATCTGTTGAAAGTGATCCACATTCTGGAAGGCCTGCAACATGCGGAATACCTGAGAAGTCAACATTGTCTGGGCTGAAATCAACAAAGATTGGCAACTGATAGTGCAGGAACTAGAGGTTGATCTGGGGATTCCCAAAGGTACTGTGTCCGAGATTTTGATACAGACTCTTGGCATGAAACGTGTTGTGGCAAAATTCATTCTGGGGCTTCTGCTACCAGAGCAGAAGAAACATCCTGCTGCAGTTGCTAATGACTTGATTCAAACCACTACCAGTGAACCAGATTTCCTCAAGAAGGTCATAACTGGAGATGAATTGTGGGTCTATGAAGGCCTAGTCACCCCAATCGAAGCTGCTTGGTTCTCCAGTGCGTGGCAAAGTCGCAACAAGATCAAGATCATATTAACTGTGTTTTCTTTTTGGGAAGGTGCTGTCCATCATGAGTATGCCCCTCCAGGCCAAACAATTAGTAAGGAGTACTGCCTCAATTTTCTTCATCATTTGAGAGATGCAATAAGACAAAACAGCTGCAGATATGGACAACCGGTGATTGGCAGCTTCATCATGACAATGGATCTACTAGTGCACCATGTCCCGCGCAGAGTTTTTTGGTGGAACATCACATCACTCAGGAGACTCAGCCCCCCTGCAGC
Source organism: Carollia perspicillata (assembly GCA_004027735.1). Taxonomy (NCBI): domain Eukaryota; kingdom Metazoa; phylum Chordata; class Mammalia; order Chiroptera; family Phyllostomidae; genus Carollia; species Carollia perspicillata. The sequence continues at coordinate 57,195 of PVKM010003360.1, forward strand.
CCAGATTTGGCACCCTGTGACTTCTGGCTTTCCCCAAAACTAAAATCACCTTTGAAAAGGGAGAGATTTTAGACTATCAGTGAGATTCAGGAGAATACAACAGGGCAGCTGAAGGTGAGTCCAACAAAGGATTTTGCAGAGTGTTTTGAACTGTGGAAGAGATGCTGGGAGAGCTGTGTGAGGTCCCAAACTTATATAATGGGAATGAATCATACATTTTACTTATATTTAAGTAATCATGCCTAATTTCCCTTTTAATGATTATTACACTACAAAATTTCTTCTGATCTTCTTCAAGTTTCTTTCAAAATGAGTACAAAAAGTTTATCATAGCAAGAAGGTATAAGAGGGAAAAGTACTAGAACCTAAAAAATAAACAAATGAAAATTTTACTGTATGATATAAAATCAAAGTACATTTAGTATTGCAAAATAAAAACTTGATCACAGCAAAGCTGCCAACAGCACACATAATAGACACATTTCAACATTTTCCTGACACATTCATGGAATTAATACGGCAGCAGTCACCAGGGGCTACTCGAAGATGAGCAGTGTATTTGAGAAATTATATTTCATAGTCTTCAATTTATAACACATGGAGAACAGGATATGCAGGCTACCTCAGAGTGTCTATTAAACCACTGAGTCTACCAGTTCTATGTCCTTCATTGAAGACCATGAAAATTGATACATTATTGAGAAGCCACACTTATACAGTCATTATACATGTATGCACGCATGTGTATACACAGTTATGCACACACCCACCAGCCTTTCTTTCTCACTTCATCACTAGTTACCAACAGTATACGGTAAGGACTTTTAATTGATGAATCTTTTTGTTTTTAGAGGGTTTTTAAAAATTAATTAATTGATTATTTATTTATCTTTAAAGGGGAAGGGAAGGAGAGAGGGAGGGAAATATCAATGTATGGTTGCCTCTCATGCATCCCCTGTTGGGGACTGGCCTGCAACCCAGGCATGTGCCCTGACTGGGAATCGAACCTC
>PVKM010003361.1:0-44406 GCA_004027735.1 Carollia perspicillata
ATGTGCCTTGGTGTATTCCTCCTTGGATCCACCTTCTTTGGGACTCTCTGAGCTTCCTGGACTTCCTAGAAGTCTATTTCCTTTGCCAGATTGGGGAAGTTCTCCTTTACTATTTGTTCAAATAAGTTTTCCACTTGTTGCTCTTCCTCTTCCCCTTCTAGTACCCCTATAATTCGGATGTTGGAATGTTTAAAGATGTCCTGGAGGTTCCTAAGCCTCTCTTCATTTTTTTGAATTCTTGTTTCTTCCTTCTTTTCTGTTTGGTTGTTTCTTTCTTCCTTCTGGTCCACTCCATTGATTTGAATCCCAGTTTTCGTCCCATTACTATTGGTTCCCTGTGCATTTTCCTTCATTTCACTTAGTGTAGCCTTCATTTTTTCATCTAATTTGTGACCAGAATCAACCAGCTCTGTGAGCATCCTGATCACCAGTGTTTTGAACTGTGCATCTGATAGGTTGCTATCTCTTGGTTGCTTAAAAGTATTGGCCCTGGGGCTTTGAGCTGTTCTTCTATTTGAGTCATTTTTGGTCAGGTGGCGCCTGTTATGTATGGGTGGCAGAGCCTTAGGTGTTCACCAGGGCGGGGCAACCTAGTCTCCTGGGGTGTGATGCTGTCTGTGGGGGCAGGGTCAGACAGGGAACAATGGCTTCTGTTCTGTGCTCTCTGGGATTTGTGTCCCCTCTGCTGCCTCCCATAAGCAAACTGAGCCCCCCTGGTACTGGTTCCCAGGTGGGTGGGCCTATGCATGCTCCAGGACCCTGCAGGTCTCCCCAACGACCTCTCCTGTGAGGCTGGGAGTCTCTTCCGGCACCTTTTCAATCAGCGTTTTTAGGCTTTATTTCCCGTCGCTAGGGACCTAGGCTATGCGGTCTGTCTCACTGCCCAATTTTGCCTAGTTTATTTGCCAGAGAATGTGTGTCCTTAGTCGGCCAACCACCTTCTGTGCCCTACATATTCTGCTTGTCTCCTTCCCGTGTCTGGGGTCTGCAAGCTCCATGCCATCTACGTCCCAGGCGCTCTGGGTCTGCCAGCCACTGCCTTTTCTTGCCTTGCATTCCCTCTCCAACGACTGCTGACTCCACCCCTCTTACCGGTCTGGTTGAATGGTTGTCAGACTTTTATAGTTCAATTTTCTGTGTTCTGGTTGTGTTATTGTTTCAAAATCTTTGTTGTCCTTAATCTTGGTTGTGGGAGGAAGCACAATGTTTCCACCTATGCCTCCATCTTGGCCAGAAGTCAATACATTTTTTTTTTACTTTTATAAGGGCTAGTCTTATAGGTATTTTTCACAATGAACTAGGGGGATCAACACCCCTATTTTAGAAGAGAAAACTGACCATTATTGAAGATTAGTGAGTGCCAAGCTCACACACAGATTTTGGGTACCACCCCTACAGGGTCTAGCCTAGATAAGGAGCTTTTCAGTGGGAAGTTCAGCCTCCTCCCGCAGTGCAGCTGGGGTCGAACCAGGCCTGGAAAGGGCTCACCCCAGACACCGAGTTTCAGGGAGAGCCTCTTGGTCCTCCCCCAGTACTCCGGCTGCTGCACAGCAAGAAGAGGTGACTACAGGCGCAGTCCCGGAGTTCTGCAGACCCCTGAACTGTCTTCCTGCTTTGGCTTTTCCTTCTGCCACCCAGGTCACTTGCCCCACAAGAACCACTACGGGCTTGTCTGCAGGTTACACCCACACACGCGCCATTCAAACCTTCCCCGCCCTTCGAGGCCCAATCATCGCACCTGTTTAGGCCCCTGACTGCTGCTATTAACCAGCACAGTTGTGGGGACTGGCACTCAGTTCATGTAGGTCCCTGTGTGAGAAGAGGATTTGGACCTGCGCCTGGTTTAGTAAGGTTAACTTGACCTAGCAGGGAAAGGACATCACTGCTTTAGGGAAATAAGTGGTGAAGCTGATGTTGCCAAGTTTTTCAAGTGACTTTCTTAGGATCCAAATCCAAAATGAGAGGTCTTCCAGGGGCTTAGAATGAGGAGGATCTCTGGGTGGGAAGGAGACCAAGGCCATCGTGTCTATGAAAAAATTGGAAGAAGTCCTAGCTGTTGTGGCTCAGTGTATTGAGTGATGGCCTGAAAACCAAAGGGTTCCTGGTTAGATTCCCAGTCAGAGCACAAGCCTGGGTTGTGGGCCAGGTCTTCCATAAGGGGGGCTCTCCAGAAGAAACCACACATTGATGTTTCTCTCTCTTTTTCCCTCCCTTCCTCTCTCTAACAATAAATAAAATCTTTAAAAAAAGAAAAGTTGGGAGAGATCCTAGCCCTTTACTTTTTTTTTCAGCTGCCATCATATTTAAAAAATGAAAAACAAAAACCTAAAATAGTGGTATTTTCTACATACATTTAGTAAACTGATGCAATATAATCGTGCTATTCATAAAATAATTATAAGAGAAAAATAATACATAAAGCCAAAATAGGATGAGATCTAGGATGATCTCTGGGTCCAGACTATTTGTTTGAGGATAAAATCAAAAGTTTAAATATTAGAGTTTCCTAAAAGTGAAGCCTGGGACAAAGATCCTCTGTCTTGTCCCTCTACCCACAAACCAAGCTGCTGAGGCCCTAAAGCTGTGTGTCACACAGGTAGCACATTCGTGCCTCACAATAGTTTAGTGTTGGGGATTGATGTCAGGCAGACTTGGATTCTGATACTGACTCCATCTCTTCTTACATGCAGTGTGGACTTGGCAAAACCATTTAATTTCCCTGAATCTTTTTAACATAAAATTGTTCTGATAACACCTTGTTTTGTTGTGCCACCCCCCATCCCTTCCTGGACTTCTGCACCAACTCTGACTCCTTTCTTCTTCCCCGGAATTTAAAAGCACCTTTGTCTTGTGAATAAAACGGTAAGTTGAGGTCTGTGGTCCTCTGGAGCTGGGGATCCCAAAGAGAAGGCAGGTCCCAGAGGAGCCTGTTGAGATGAGGGAACGCGAGTATGCCTGAAGTCAGACTTTTTGGAAGACCTCAAGGCCCCATCATTGACAAAGATCTCCCCTTGAAGAACTAACCAGTGCAATTTCAGTATCTGCTCTGGGTCAGTTCCATTCTCTCAGCTTCCCAGTGAACCAGGTTGCTTCCAGGTTTGGGGAATATACAATATAACTATAGATTTCTAAAAATAACTCTTGACCATCTTTTCTCCAGTGAATGTTATGGAGAGTCATATGTGGGGATAGGGAAAGGAAGTAAATTTTGTTCAGCACATAATGAACCTCATTGCTTCTCATTTAATCTTCACAGCATCCCTAAGAGAAAGAAATGATTGTCCCTATTTAACAAATGAGGAAATTAAGGCAGAGAGATTGAGTCCCTTGCTAATGAGGGGCAAGGATTCTCAATGAAACAGGAACTCTTTGGAAAGGGGCCCAAAGATGACTTAAGTGTTGAAGCTTGGGGTACATATCCTTTGGCTGGAGTGAGAGAGTGCAAGATTAGTCGACATCCCTTCAAGGTGAAGGTCAGGGTTTTGATGTGCCACTTGTTAAAATGATCTTGGGATCTAGTGGGTTTTTTTAAGCTTTCCGCTACATTGTCCTGAATATTATGTTTACTAATCTCAGGCCTTTTAAACCTGAAATATAAAGGATGTTGAAGTAGTTTCTCTACAGGTTCAGGATCTCGGGAATCTGGTTTGTTTGTTTGTTTGTTTTTGGTTTTTCCCTGAGCCGGCCCTGGGGAGTTCCTAGAAGGTTCCTCTTATTGGTGAGGCATACGGGGGAAGGTCTTTCACAGGTGAGGAACAATGCCTCTGACTGAGGTGTTTTTATCATCCATGGACAAGACGGACTATTGGTGAAGGGTCAGTGGTCCCAGGATTCTATAGGACTATGAGCCAGGTGTGAGGGCTTGAGGATCTACCCCTCTTAATCAGCTGTGCAAGGGAGGTCTGGCTCAAGTGTTTGAATTGTTCCACTGCCCTCATCCTCACCCCTCCAAAACTGTGAAAGGCCTCATGGACTAAAACCACTTACAGTCCAAGTCCTGAGGTTCTTCTTCTTTTCCAGCAGAAATGAGGGGGAAGAAGATGTAGAAGGGACCAAAAGTCAAGAGACATTGGGAGATAAAGATACCAGTGCCACAGCAGGTGCCTCATCCTGAGACAAAAACTATGACCTGTTGCTCACTATGCCCTTTCAACCCGAAATCTTTTTTCAGGTCTGTGTTAATCTCCCACTGCAAACCCTGTGTCAGATATGTTGCTTAGACTGTATCTGGCCTGTTCAAACTCTGCCTTGGATTTGCACCCCAAAGTACATGGCCTTGCCCCTTCCCTGAGTGTGGCTGTTGCTTCTCTAAGGAGTCTAGGAACTGATTAGCCACAGAAGAAGTACCCAGAAATTTCTCATTACTTGTGCATGAAGTACAGGGCCCTGTTCAACTCTCATAGGACATTACCTGAATTAGCATCAGCAGAACTGCCCTCAATGGCAGAACAAATATCAAGATATATGTTAAAAAGTAGCAAAGAGCTTGAGTCTTAGTTTTAGATCCAGATCCAGAGATATCTTCCTGAAGTCTAGATATCTTCCAGATATCTTTCACAAGTCTAGGTGAGTCAGCTAGGGAGAATGAAAGGGGTAGGCACCAGGGATATGGGAGTGGAAGATACCTCATTGGCCAAGGGATAGGACCAGAAGAAGGTGGGGGTGAAAACCATGCCCCAAACCTTTAAGGTTTCTCCAGGAAATAAAATTACATGCATGTGGTGTTTTTTAAAAAAACTGCTTCAAGATAATAGAACATGCTAAGAAGCATCTGTTGGAGGAGGTCATCAAGAGAATACAACTTATATCTCCTAGGCAAGGGAAACAAAAGAAAAGATAAACAAATGGGACTACATTCAACTAAGAAAGTTTTTGCACAGCAAAAGAAAATATCCAAAAAATTAAAAAAGAATGACAGAATATATGAGTCAATACATCTGAAAAGGGGTTAATATCCAAAATTTATAAAGAACTTACAAAACTCAACACTGAAAAAACAATCCAATTAAAAAATGGGCAAAGGACCTGAATACGCTTCTCCAAAGAGGACATACAGATAGCCAGTAGACAAATGAAAAGATACTCAGCATTGCTAATCATCAGAGAAATGCAAATTAAAACCACAATGAGTTCTGGCTGGTGTGGCCCAGTGGATTGAGTGCCAGTCTGTGAACCAGGGAGTCTGGAGTTTGATTCCTAGTCAGGGTGCATGCCTAGGTTGTAGGCCAGGTCCTCAATTGGGGGTGTGTGAGAGGCAACCACACATTGATGCTTCTCTCCCTCTCTCCTTCCCTTGCCTTCTCTAAAAAGGAACAAATAAATAAATACAAATCTTTTAAAAATAACCACCATGAGATATTATCTCACACTTGTCAGAATGGCTATCATCAATAAATCGGCAAACAGGTGTGGGTGAGGATATGGAAAAAGGGGAACCCTTTTACGTTGATAGTGGGAATGCAGACTGGTGTAGCCACTGTGGAAAGCACTATAGAGATACATCAAAAAATTAAAAATGGATCTGCTTTTTGATCCAGTGAACCCGCTTCTGGGAATATATACAAAGGAACCCAAAACACTAATTTGAAAGAACATAAGCACCCCTGTGTTTGTTACAATTGCCAAGATATGGAAGCAGCCTACATGTCCATCAATAGATGAATGGATAAAACAACTATGAGACATTTACATGATGGAATACTACTCGGCCGTAAAAAAGAAAAATTTACCTTTTGTGACATTATGGATGGGCCTGGAGTACATTATGCTAAGTGAAATAAGCCCATCAGAGAAAGACAAATATCATATGATTTCACTCGTGTGGAATCTAGTGAGCAAACTGAACTAACAAGTGAAATAGAAACAGATCCATAGATAGAGAGCAGGATGACAGCTAAAGGGAGGGGACAGCTAAGGTTGTGGATGGAGGGATTAAGCCAAAGGACTCATGGACATGGACAACAGTGGGTGATTATGGTGGGGGGCAGTGGAGTATAAGAGGACTTAAATTGTAATGGGAAAAATACAATAAAAATTAGAAATAAAAGCAGATGTGATACATGTATACAATGGGATAGTACTCAGTCATAAAAAAATGAAATAAATATTGCCATTTATGAGAGCACGGAATATGACTGTTGATTGATCTGTGAGCCCAACCTGACCAACCTCCTCACCCCCTCTCCTGTCCCTGGAATATATCTTCTGCTCACCGGTCCCACAGTGGGAGCCATTTTCAATGAAACAGCCTTGAGAGAGCAATGTGTTGTTGAGACCATCTGGACAGTATAAGTGACTGAACCCTGTTAAGGCCTCTGTATAAACTTTTAAGATTCTGATGGGCATGGGTGGAAACCGACTAGTCTTATGGCTGCCCAAGACAGGCTTTGTATTTAACTTCCCTGGCCTGTTAAACCTACCACCTACCAACATGGAGTAGTCTGCCTCTTTCTTTGGTCTCTCCTTGACCTCTGTGTATGGGAAGCAGTTTTAGATTTCACCTAGGAAAGTTCTCAGGTTGTGAACCAACAGCATCCCTCTTGTTAGCTAAGTTCCATCTCTCTCAGTTAACTAACTGCCTACCATAGGCCCCACACTGGACAGTTAACTCTTAAATTTTGGTGACATGGCTGTGAGGTAGATAGTATGATCCCAATTTTACAAATGAAGAAAACAACAATGGCAAAGTGGAGAAGTGTTCTTACATTACACTCATGCCAAGAGGTAGAGAGGCAGGGCACAACAGTTTTGCCTGACTGTGAGGCCTGAGTTCACAAGTCCTGTACCTCATGTCTGTAAAGGGAGTAAATTGTGGAATGAGGGTCTCTTTCTGGGGGTTGGGGCAAGGGTGGCACGAGTGGCACAGGAATGAAGGGAAAACAAAAAATTTTCATTCCTTATTTTTGAACTATTGTGCTGAAGAGAAGCTAATGATGCATAATGATGAGGATACTTGAGCTTCAAAGTCAGATACATTAGATTCTATTGCTGGCTCACTTTAGCTCTGTTTCTGCATTTCTTACTGGACTGGGCATGAGTGCCCCCATTCGGAAAGTGATATGATCAGCCTCATGGGTTTGTCCCCAGTATTAAAATAACAATATAATGTATTTGGAGTGTTTTGCACAATTCCCAGAGCACTGCATGGATTGTTGTTTTTCTTATTACCACTACAATTATTCTTAGGTGCAACAGTGAATAAGATTCTGACTTTGTCTACTCAGCCCTCAAATCGGTGGAGGAAAGGGAAGAGAGTGCTTCTGTAAATCATGGTGGGCAGGGACTTCTATCCCAGAAGCGTGTGTGAGCCCTACAAGGCCATGCAGGCTCAAAAGGGAAATCCCTAGTGGTTAAGTCAGTAGAAAAGCCACTGAACTTTAAACCTGGGCCAGTCAGAAGGGAGAGAGAAGCATCATTGGTTGCCACCCCCCAAGCACCCAGTAGGGGAACCAAACCCGGCAACTTAGCCCCAACAGGGAATCAAATCCGAAAACTTCTGGTTACGGAAGACGCTCCAGCCATTCCTAACCAACTGAGCCACACCGGTCAGAGATCAATTTTCTTATTCTCTGCCCTCACATCGAGTGTGTACAAGTTCCATAAATGTGCTCAGCTTCCCAGAATTGTCTTCTCTCAGGATAGGAACCCAATTCGACCAGGACGCGCTCTCCGAGGCATTGTGAGTCAAGGGAACTTGAGAGGCTGGGGTAGAATCACACAGACGATGCTAAGACTGGTTCTTTGCCCGGTAAGCCACTCCGTGGCCCTCTGGGGAGGTGAGAAGCCAGCCTCCAGTCAAGTGTTACCTAGCAACAGAGTTCTAGTGCAAACCAAGAGGCCAATCAGTAGACATCACTGAGCGCTGTCAGAAGCAACATCCTTAAGATCAACTGGAGGACGAATGTCAAGCTTCCAACTATATCCGAATGATGGTTGTATGCCACCACCATAGTTTCTTAGGCCATCCTGGATGGTACTGTTGTTCCAGTCCGAGAGTCAGCAGAGCAGTGTCTCCTCAGTACCGCAAGAAACAGTGGGCCTTGGGGCTGAAAGACTCCACAGCGCTGCCCCTCTGGGCCATGGAGGAAGCTTCGCTGCCAAGTCCTTGTATTTCTTCCTGGGGTAGTGGTGAAGCCTACAGTGCAGAATGCAACAAGGAAGAAAGGGGGGGGGGGAGAATCTTGTGTTTGTTGCCTCTCCTGCACCCCCTACTGGGAACGTGGCTGGGCTCTCACACTTCCCCTCCTGGGGGATCTGAGCGGGAATTGAACCGCTGATCCTTTGGTTCGCAGGCTGGCACTTAATTCACTGAGCCATACCAGCCTGGGCTAAAGTTTTTATTTGACTTTCCCAATAGAGGGAAAGGCCTAGGTGCAGAGATATGCACCAGCCCTGAAGGTTTGGGGCCTTGAGTTTTTATCTGGCAATGGAGTGGTTGTAGAGCAGGACGTTTCAATTAGGCTGCAATGTGTTTCCATGCTCTTTAGGTGCACGGGCTGGGTCATAGTGGTCCGGCATGTTCTATTATATGAGTTTCCAGAGACTCTGCAGGGTACTTGCAGTAATTTTCTAATCCTGAGGATAAAGGCTCATAATACAATTAGGGTCAGTCATGCTTTATGGGGTCCAGCTAACTCTGGCAAAGAAGGTCTGAAAGCTGGGCTTTTGTCTTATTAGTGGTGCCGCCCACCCTAGATACCTGGGTGTAATCAAAGAGACTGGACCCTCTTTTTCTCTCCTTTTTTGCAATGTGGAGACCATTAGGCTTCTATCTGGACACACCGGAGAGCATATCTCTTGAGGAGGTCTTCTCTCTGAGGGTTCAAAAGGATGTACCCCACCATTGCAGAGATAGCAACTTCTCTAGGCCCCATTCTCTTACCCAGTGCGCTGTTGGTCCCTCCTCCCCTAGGATTTTCAGGCCCCAAACACACCCACATCTCTTGAATGAAGAGAAAAGAAGGAGCTTGGAGGCTGAAGACCCCGAGAAGGGGACGAGGCACTCAGGACCTGGGATAAGTGAGGCAAGGGGGGCTAAGGTGGAATTCAGCCTCTTGGTAGTAAACTGGGGCTGCCCTTCCTCCCAGCAGCTCCCCTCATCCTACACCCACATCCCACTCTTCTTTTTAAAGACCACAGTTAGTAAGAATCCTCTGAACCTTCTCTTCCAAAGTTCTCTCTCCCAGACCTAGAGCCTTCCTTGCAGTAAGAGGTAGCTAGCTGATCCTGCTGGGCCCAACTGGGGGTGTGGGGTAAGGTGCCCTTGTTGAGGTGAGGTCTTTTGCCCACTTTCTGCTGAGTACCTACTGCTGTCTGAAAGAGCTTTCTTCTATTATGCGAATGTTCTATGTCTGTGTTGTCCAACAGAGAAGGCACAAGCCACCACAGATGGCTGTTTGGCACTTGAAATGCAGCTAGTGAGCCTGAGACGGTCTGCACACTACACGTTTATTAGCCTTGGAGAGGGGCTAGAGGTTCACTTAGTCAGGTTTGTTGGCCTGCCCTTGTCTCTCAGGACAGCACATCCTGGCTGTTTGAAGCTGTCTAGAGCACTCTTTGCATATATAAACAAATCTGATGACTTGCCAACTTCCAGTTAGAATGTAAACAGGTATTTTTAGGTGTTCAAAAAGCATGAGGGCTTACATTTTTGAGAAAAGTTTGCTTTGAAATGCACGTATTTAAGGTCTTTAACCAGGGAGAGGTGTCAGCTTACCTCTGAAAAGAAGTTGGTCCTTCCTTATGAGAACCAAATACAGTTTTGGAGGCCATGAGCAAGAAAGAAGGGATAGAATTTTTTGGAAAATGAGAAACTTCCACCTGAGCTAGACGGGACATTGAGGGATTCACACTTAGATCCTTATGCCTTGGATGAACACATTTGTGCTGCTCCAGCTCCATGCCCAACTGTGGGATTCCATAACCAAGATGGTTATGGTTATTCAAAGTACCCTATAGTCTTTGGTTCCACTTGTCTTCGCAGAAAGCAAGAGTAAAAAAATAAGGAAGAAATGGGGAATCTCAGAACTTAATTCAGCTTGTGTGAGAGAGAGAGAGAGACTGTCACTGAAGCTGTGGTAATACACCCTAGAAGTAACTGCAGGGGCTGTTGCTAGTAATTGCCTCAGGGCTCTTAGCCACAGGGCAACAGTGCTCTCAGGCTCCAGAGAAGTGGTACCCACGTTTGGGCTGTCCTTCTCCCGGCCAGCCACTAGCAGCCTTCTCTGTAGTAGTATGGGCGCTGCTTTCTCAGTGCAAGAACCTGCTTCAGCATCAACTCATCCACACAGATGAGACACCATTTCTCTGCCCCCAGTGTGGCTGCTGCTTTTGAAAAATCAGGGCACTATCCACCCACATAAGGAAGGAGCCCTCTGCATGTCTTGAGTGTGGGGAGTTTTTTGCCTTCCCCTTACTGTTAGTCAGACACTGGCAGGTTCACTCTGGTAACTGTCCCCATGTTTGTGGGTCACATGGTGTCTACTTTTACCAGTGTGCTTACATGGTCTAGCACTAGCTGCCACTCAAAAGGGACAAGCACTACCTGTACCCTGACTGTGGCTGCCACTTCCACCTGAACAGGGGCATGTATACCCACAGGTGCAGACATATGTGCACAGACAGTGGGTGCCACGCTTTGCAAACTCTCCCCTCCTGGCCCACCACCAGCTTGTGCACTTGGGTGGGCATTGCCACCATTTCTACAATGTAGCAGTTACTTTGCTCACCAGGAAAACTTACTCCAGCACCAGCTCATGGCTGTAGGTAGTGCTCCCACTAGAAGCTCCCTTGGCAGATGCACACACACACACAGGTGAGAAGCCTTACGCTTGCCCAGAGTAAGCTATCTGCTTCTCTCCTGCTCAGCCACAGGTACATCCACTCTGACAATAAGTCCTTTCCCTGCACTGAGTGTCAAAAACCCTTCAAGAGAAAGTACGCCCTGAAAGCCCATCAGTGGATCCATCAGGCAGAGGGTGAGGCATAGTGTTGGAGACTTTCTGGGCAGTCCCTATGCCAGGCTCCTGACCTTATGGTTCCTCAGGTCACACCCACTATTTCTCAGATAAACTGCAGGAGTGTGGATGACCTGGGTCAGGCACTGTGAAGGAGTTTATGATGGATGAGATTCCTCCTTATCCAATGTTGGCCATGCGGAGCAAGCAGGAGCAGGAGAGAAGAAAAACGGAGATGTACAAAGCAATGGGTCTGTAGGTGCCTTGAGGTACCCCTTCAGAGAGCAGGATATAGAGGTAATCAGAAATGTGTTAGTGAGTTCCCTCACTCAGAAGTGGAACAGGTTAGAACTTGACTATGTGAATCTGTTAAGAAAAGGCGAGACTCCTTAATTTTCCATTACCTTTCCTTAGGATGGACACTGTTCACCCAGGTCTGGATTCTAGTCAGTCTATAAGGTGCAATCTATGTGTACTTTAACGGAAGTTGCATTTTTAGGCATTTTTCCTCACTGAGCATGACATGAGGAGGAATTAATGTCAAAGCCTTTCACCCAGTTTAGACCTGCCAGTGCAATCCAGAGAACATTCTAGGTTCAAATCTCACCTCCTTGCCTTTACTAAGAGGTTTTGGACAAGCTGCTCAACTTTTTGATAATTGTAAATAAGGATAATCATCCTTATAAGGGCTCTGGAAGGTGAGTTTCAACTGAGATAATCTATATCACTGTGCCCACACAGCGGCACCTGGTATTTAGTTGGCCCTGAACACCATTTCTCTTTACCCAGAACAGGGTGCCTTTGGTCTTTATGTGGCCTCTTGGTGTGTAGACTCCCTGGATCTTCTCCACCCTTTCTGCAGTGGATGGTCTTCCTTCAAGAGGAGCCCTGCTTGTCCCTGTGCCCAATGTGGGTCCAGGAATTTATACAGAAAGGCGCAAGGGGCTCTGCTCTTATCAAGTCATGAGTGTTTTTTTTTTCTCCAAAGTGTTTCCCTGTAGTAAGAAGTATCTGATTCTGCCTGAATCCTAGGCTCTACCTTAGTGGCTCCCATCAAAATGGTGGCAAGCCTGGTGTTAAAAAAAAAAACAATTCAACTGAGCAAATTTGAAGATCTAATTGGCTTTATTAAATGACTCATGAATTGGGCAGCATCTCATCTAGCAAGCAAAGTGGTACTCCAAGAAGTTACACAAAATGGAAAGGAGGGTGGGGTGAGGATGTTACTAGCAAAAGGAAAACAATGAACCAAAAGTTCTTTGGAGAAAAACAAGAGTTCAGGGTGACAGTGTCTTCTCATTGGCTGAGCTGCACACTTTCCATTGGCTGGGCTGGAAAACTTCCCTCATTCAATACATCTTCCTGCTGGAGATGCAAGGTATATCTCTCCCTGTTTGGGGTAATTGAGGATCAGTGACTGGGCATGAGAGCTCCTTGTACAGGCCCTCCCAACTCCAGTTTTAATTGAGGTTTCCTTTATTAATTTTCACACTGGCCAAATGGAGCCTTTAAAGCTAGGCAGAGGCTACATCTTTAGTCCAACCTGCCTTCCCAGCACTTTAATACCTCCGTGTTTAATCATCTTTCCCGCTCAATGTCAGCATCTTCTCCTTGTTCAGTTGACAGCACATCATTATTGTTTAGGCAGGGTGTCCACAGAGCAAGTCTGACTCTTTCTAGCCTCCTCTGTGTAGTTACTTTGTCCCTTCAAAATAAAATGTGCTATCCATTTGACTTTTTATTCCCTCAGCAGCCTAAGTTTACATTCTTATTTCTCTAAACTGAGCTATGTGTAGACAGAAAGAGTAGGCAAAAAGCTATCAGTTCATCCTGCAAACTACCAGTTTAGAAGGTCATTTACTTCTCTAGACTTGTATAGAGTTCTCCAAAGTATAGAATGAAGCCCTTCGATATTTGGTACCAACTTTCCCTTTCAGTCCTTCAGTTTTACCATATGTGTATCTTGTGCTACATTAGAAAGCAGCATCATTCTCTTCACACTCAGAACTTGCCTGAATTCCTGGCTTTATGCCAGAGAACTTTAACCACCATAGAATTCAGCTGTTTATAAAACAAATGTATAATGAGCACCACTGTCCACCCCTTCATAGACCAAACTCATTTCCCATGTGCTGCATCAGTCTAGAAAGTCATTAGGAGAAGGGGCTCTTGTCTTACACATTTGGGCAATCTTGACATTCTGTTTGCTCTCCCAGTAGTTCGTTCAATAAAATCCTATCCTTACAACACAGGAGAACTCAATGGAAGATTTACTGCAGTTTTTTTCTACTTCCTCTTTTCAGAAATTATCCTCAGAATGTCTTACTGCGTATGTTATCTTTTTTTTTCATCCTCACACAAGGACATTTTTTTTTTCATTGCTGGGAGAGAGAGAGAGAGAGAAACATTGATGTGTGAGAGAAAAACATTGATTGGGTGCCTTCTCTCTCATCCGTGCCCTGACTGGAGATGGAACTCACAACGTGGGTTATGTGCCCCAACGCAGAATCGAACCTACGACCATTCAGTCTATGGGGTGATGCTCTAATCAACTGAGCCACATCTGCCAGGGTCTGCCTATGTTATTTCGTGACTTTCTGTCACATTGTCTTTATTCCCTGAAAGCTTTGGGATAATGTTTTGCCCAAAGAAGGTACCTTAAAATATTAATGGGTTGGAAAGATAAATGTGTATGTTACCAGCTGAGGTAAGAGATGTAGCAAATGGAATACTCTCCTGTTCCCAGCTCCCCTGGACAGTGACATTGAGTTGGTGAAATTGCATGACGACACTTACACAGGAGCAGGGACAGACGTGTGGGGGTGGGCGCTAACTGGTTACATCCGCAATTTTCCTTTCCTTTATGACTTTCCCATACTTGCTTGTATCATTCTGCTATTATTAGTTGTGATTCATATGCTTCACTGGACTGTCAACTTCATTCAGGGCGTGGCCCATGACTTATTTTTGTAACCCGGCCTCTCCTCACTATCTACTACTATGCTTTGTACATTACACAAATGTTATGTAAATAACACTAATGTTATTAATGTTAATGTTATATATATAAAGAGTGTGTGTGTCTAGAGATACACAGAAGGTTGAACCTGAGAAGAGACCAGGCGCGCTCAGGTGGATTCTTGAGTTTCCAAGCAAATTAAGATATTGGGAGGGAAGAGTGCCTAGTTCAGTGGCGTGACTAAAGGGCCTATCAGCCCCACGTTTAAATCTATCCCTCTGCCTTACTAGCACTGAGAGCTTTCCTCAGTAGTGGTACCGGAATGATACCATCACCTCACACAGTGGTGGCTAAGAATAAATAAGATAGAATGTGTAACGTATCGCGTATGGTGCCCGTACAGAGGAAACGCTGTTAATTCCCTTCCCGAAAGGGCAACAAGTAGGGAACCCAGAGGCTTCTCCACCTGGGTTGATAGGAGTGGCTCCCTCGCTCAAATCCGCCCCTCCTTCTGGTAGGCTGCGCCAGCCGGAGAACTGGGACGGGTTGCTCATCCCGGGCCACGTAGCAGGTTCACGCCTCAAAACTCAGTCACACGACACCAAGGGGCTGGCTTCCTGCCCTACGCTTGCGTTGGCTTCGTTCAAACAGGCCGCTTTCGTCAGCATCCAATCAGAATGCTCGATATTCGGCCGCAGCCCAATGGGCGTGTGGAATGGGAGGAAAAAGGGCGTGAAGCCCAATCGCAGCGCCATCACACTTGAGGGCAAAGAGGGTAGGAAGCCGGCATGGCGCTCCGGTCAATAAAATCGATAGCTGGAAGCTGCCTGTGTTCCAGGCAAAGGCAGTGCAGTAGCAGCGCCGCCATTTTCCCCGAAGGCATCTTCCGGTGCCTTTCCCCCACGTTTGGGCAGGAGTTTCCTGAATAACAGCGAGAGGTTTCCGTTAGCCGTGCAAGCGGTTGGTTCCGATTCCCTCCTGACCTGCCCTGGGCACACTCAAGTCCCAGTCCGGCGGCGGCTCTCAAATCCCGTGGTCCGCCAGGGGCCGAGGCCGGGACGGAGAAGTTGGTGGAGTCGGTTTCTCGGGTCCAATGGCACCGCCTTCGGCTCCGCTTTCCGCAAGGGGAGCAGGAAAGGCAGGACCCGGCCGGAGAAGGGGAAGGAAACCAAGGGCTATGAAGTTCGCGGACGTGGCCGTGTACTTCTCCCCGGAGGAGTGGGGGTGTCTGCAGCCCGCGCAGAGGGCCCTGTACCGGGACGTGATGCAGGAAACCTACGGCCACCTGGGCGTGATCGGTGAGGCCCGGCCCAGTCCGCTTCCGCGGGGCGAAAGGGTTGGAGGAGCTTGGCGGTTGGGAGGCAGAGTGTCCAGGCTTCTGGCCTGCGACCAGGTTGTGTCAGGGGAGGAGAACGGGGGCTTGGCAGAAGGTGCACCGGGTAGATATTTATCTAGAGTTCCGTATGAGCTAGACCTCTGACTAAGGTTCTTCCCCAGGGTGCGCAGGTCCCAAACCAGCCCTCATCTCCTGGTTGGAACGAAATACCGATGACTGGGAACCAGCTGCCCTGGATCCACAGGAGTGCCCAAGGGGGTTAACAATCCAAAGAAGTGAGTGAAAAAATGCCCGTGGAGGGCCTGCAGCTTCTGATGACTCAGTCCAGACTTATAGTGGCTAGGAGTATCCATGACCCATGTTGCAGGGCTCCACTTGCCAAATTCGTTTCACAGTTTTAGGGTACTGTTTATGATGGTGTTGGTGGTCGGACCACCACACATACCAGTTTGCACGCCAATGATCCGCAGTTCTCTATTGTGTAAATGAATCAGTGAGCTTTTTTTAAAAAAAATATTTTATTTATTTATTTTTAGAGAGAGGGGAAGGGAAGGAGAAAGAGTGGGAGAGAAACATCAATGTGTGGTTGCCTCTCATGTGTCCCCCACCAGGGACCTGGCCCGAAACCCAGGCATGTGCCTTGACTGGGAACTGAACCGGTGACCCTATACTTCACAGGCCCGTGCTCAATCCACTGAGCTACACCAGCCAGGGCAATCAGTGAGCTTTTAAAACAAGCTACTACCCTCCTGTTTCCTTCCTAGGATCCCCGCCCCCAGCGTCCTTTGAATTTGGTTCTGACTGAGCGGTCCTATACCCAGTAACCCAGTATTTGTTAAATTACTGAGTTTTCTGTGTTTGGTTGAAAGGACCTCATGGAGAATACAGCTGTTTGGGGTGCAGGACCCTCTTTCTGCTCTTCTGGCAGAACCCCGATCAGTTCAAGACACACTGCACTCCTCTCAGGATCAAGCAAGGCTCTGGTTAACTCCATTCAGGTAGAAGGGCCCCAGATTCACCACAGGGGCAGATGGAACTGTCTGGGCTGGAGTTTCTATACCAGATTCTCCAAGGCCAGGACGATCTAAGATTCAGATCTTACCATGGTATTTTCTTGCTTAAAATCATTCAGTTTTTGCCAAAGTGGGTTGTCACATGGCTGTCAGTTGTATCTAGTCACTTAGGGAACTTGATAAAAATACAGATTCTTGGCACTCATCCCAGAACTAGTTTATTTAGTGTTATAGATGTCTAGGAATGTGTGTGTTTTAATAGCCCCAATTGATTTGGATGTATGCTTAGGTTTGAGAACCATTGGGTAAAATATAGTTCAAGGTCCTTACTGCAGTGGTTCTCAGAGTGTGGTCCTCAGACCGGTGGCAGCATCACTCCCGATCATTAGAAATGCAAATTAGTGGGCCCCGCCTCAGACCTGCTGAATCCAAAACTGGAAGCAGGGCCCTTCAGTCTGCTTCAGTAAGCCTTCCAAATGATTCTGATCCCACTAAAATGTGAGAACCATTGGCTTAGAGGGCCCTATGACTTAGTTGCCAGCTCATAAACTTTTTTCCACTTCTTGCCTTACACTTACCTCTTCAAAAACATTTTTAAAAAGATTTTATTTATTTATTGTTAGAGAGGGGAAGAGAGGGAGAGCAATGTCAATGTGTGGCTGCTTCTAGTTTACCCCCCACTGGGGACCCAGCCCACAACCAAGGCAAGTGCCCCTGGCTGAGAATCTAACCGGCAACCCTTCGGTTTACAGGTCAGCACTCAATCCACTGAGCCACAACAGCCAGGGCAAAACTTTTAATTTTTAAAGTCAGCTAAATCTCCAAGAAACCTTCCCCAACTTTTCTAAGCTGGGTTAGGGGCTCCTGTAATTCCCTCCATATTTTCATAGCAGGGTGTTACACTAGCTTGTCTGTATCACTAACACGCCCTAAAGATAGGCTGAGTCTATTTGTCTTACAACCTGTAACACTGTAATAAGCAAGAGTAGTAACCCAGTATTTGTTAAATTAATTTCTCCTGTGTCCCTGTAGAAACCAGAACCAGAAAGAAGACTGAAGAGAAGGAAGTATTCCCACCCAAGGAGGCACCACGAAAGGGGAAGAGAGGGCGGAGGCCCAGCAAGCCCCGACTGATTCCCAGACAGACATCTGGGGGTCCCATCTGCCCTGACTGTGGTTGCACCTTCCCTGATCACCTGGCTCTGAAAAGCCACAAGTGTGCCCAGAATCTAAAAAAGCCTTACCCTTGCCCAGACTGTGGGCGCCGCTTTTCTTACCCATCCCTGTTGGTCAGTCACCGGCGGGCACACTCTGGTGAATGTCCCTACGTTTGTGACCAGTGTGGCAAGCGTTTCTCTCAGCGTAAGAATCTCTCCCAGCACCAGGTTATCCACACAGGGGAAAAGCCCTACCATTGCCCTGACTGTGGCCGCTGCTTCCGTAGGAGCCGGTCCTTGGCCAATCATCGGACCACACATACAGGCGAAAAACCCCACCAGTGTTCTAGCTGTGGGCGACGCTTTGCCTACCCATCCCTGCTAGCCATCCACCAGCGCACACACACAGGAGAGAAGCCCTACACCTGCCTCGAGTGCAACCGCCGCTTCCGCCAGCGCACAGCTCTGGTCATTCACCAGCGCATCCACACTGGTGAGAAGCCATACCCATGTCCAGACTGTGAGCGGCGCTTCTCTTCGTCCTCTCGCCTTGTGAGCCACCGGCGAGTCCACTCTGGGGAGCGTCCTTATGCCTGTGAGCACTGTGAGGCCCGCTTCTCTCAGCGCAGTACACTGCTCCAGCACCAGCTCTTGCACACAGGAGAGAAGCCCTATCCCTGCCCAGACTGTGGACGTGCCTTCCGTCGGAGCGGCTCCCTAGCCATACATCGCAGCACGCACACCGAGGAGAAGCTGCACGCGTGTGATGACTGTGGCCGTCGGTTTGCTTACCCCTCACTACTGGCCAGTCACCGGCGTGTACACTCAGGCGAGCGGCCCTATGCTTGCGACCTGTGCTCTAAGCGTTTTGCCCAGTGGAGCCACCTGGCCCAGCACCAGCTTCTGCACACTGGGGAGAAGCCTTTCCCCTGCCTTGAGTGTGGCCGTTGCTTTCGCCAGAGGTGGTCTCTGGCAGTCCACAAGTGTAGCCCCAGGGTCCAGAACTGTAGCCCTAGATCTGTTATAGAGGGACCCAGTCAGAAGGATAGTGCCCTTTAGAATGGGAAGAACTGTCTTAAGTTCATGTCATTTCATAGAGGGGCCCAGAGAAGGGAAGGAGAAGCCCCAGGTCCCACAGGGCAGATTCAGTACTATAACTCGTATCTCCTGCACAGACCTGAACTTGAGTATATTCCACCATGCTGGCTGCCTTATTCTGTCTAGAACAGATAGCCCACTAGGAAAGATGACATCTTTTGCTTAAAGTTTAACAAGCTACCCTACCCTAAAAGAATTTATGTGTGTGGACATCAGGGTAAAAGTTCTCCCCATATATTTTTGGATCTCTCTGCCTCTCAAACTTGCATATAGGGAATACCTGTCCCCCTGCATGCAGACAGGAGGATCTCAATAGGTGGCACGATGTTACCCTACTCTGCCTCTTCCTGTATAGCAGGTTTAAATAACCTTGTTTAGCTCCCTTCTTACAACACTCCCGGCAAGTGGTTTTCTGCCCTCACTTTAAAACTCCCTTGACAGGGAGTTCACTACCTCAAACGGCAGGTAATTTCATTGTGGGATAGCTGTGATCTTTAGAGCATGGTTAAATGGCACATTCTCCTTCCCTGTAAGCCTTGCCCAGAATATGTTTAATTCTACATGGCAGCCTTTCAGATAACTTCCTAACAACTACTTTGTCCCCATGTTTTCAGCATTAATTTGGTCAACCCTTAAACATAGGGTTTCGGTTCCCACGTATGATCTCCAAACAGGTGCTGGTTTTTCACTATCCCTTTTAAAGAGTCTTACAAAAATAAGCCAGCATACCTTCTGGGTCTATACTTGTTTTAACAGCTCTAGATTGCATTGGATTTGGGAGGAGTACAGCACTGTACCTGGGGTTTATTGGGTTGCAGATACCCGAATACCTAAGTTTGCTTTTTTTTTTTCAAATCCTGATTTTAGAAACATCAATCAGTTGCCTTCTGTATGTGTCCTGAGGACCAAATCTACAACCTTCTGGTGTACAGGATGGTGCTCCAACTAACCGAACCACCCAGCCAGGGCTCTAAGCTTTTTTAAACCACATGCTGTGAAGCTAAATTTTCTTCACCCTGTGTATGGAAAATTGGTTCAAGTTGGTTCTGGCACATAAGTGCAGTGAACTTTGGGAAAAGAGGGATCTTAAGGGAAAGCAGGGACAGTATGGGCTAGCATCAAGAAGTGAAAAGAGGACCAGCTTGTACTTGACCTGGTGGATTTGGATTGGTTCCTGGCAGCCAGTGGTTGGAAAATCCTTCAGCCCAGAACCTTCCATGAACTCTCAATCAACTTTTTTTCCCCCATAAAATGAGGTGAGGTCATTCAAGGAGAGTAGAAAGTTAGGTGATTACATATAAAGCAGCAAGTATTCATAAAGTTACTGAGTTGTGTTCATGCCTGCCCCCTCGCATAAGCTCCAGAAGTCAGCAGTGTGTCTTAATTTTTGATTTGCTTCCATGGCACCCACCCGTGAATAGGTAGGTGCTCAGTAAAGCTTTACTGAATTGAATGAAGGGTCCTATCGCTTCACTTTGGGTAACTGCGCCAAATTGGAATTTCCATACCTGACTTGTCTCATTCCAACAGCTGGAAGGGGTCATCCTACTCCTGTTGCTTCTTTCAGTTCTGATACCAGCCCCAGAGTCGGGGAGCAGCTGGGGAACCCAGCTTTTGGGAGTACCTCTGTTCTGGTGTTTAGCAAGTTGCATTGTAACTATTTCTCCTTGGATGATGAGCTACCCCCAGGCAGGGGTCAGACCAGATTGGGTCTCATTAAAATGTCTATTGAATGAATTTGGTTTCTTGTGGAATTACTGTTCATAACATGTAAATCTCGTTCCTTGCTAAGTAGAAATTCTTCCAGTTTTGATGGAGACCTGCCCTACCCTAGCAGAGACCTATTAGATGTCTGCCTGGAACGATGTTTTAGGACTGGCTCTTTTCCCTACTTTTATCACCAGGTTGCCCAACTATTTTGTTACCTAGGAATTTATAACTTTCTTTGGGCCTACTTGTAACTCATTAAAACTCAGGAGCCATTGGTGGCAAGTTCCATTGTGTGGTCTGTGGAGGGCAGAGATGAGAGACAACTAGGTTTCAACGCCAGGGTCCATTTGATGACCAGCTGTATCTTTCAAGTAAATTCCCACTTCTGCTTCAGGTAGTTTAAGTTGAGTTTCTGTTACTTGCAACCAAAAGAATTAACTAATACATAGTTAATACATATTCCCAGTATGGGTTAATCTCCCATCTGCCTTTATGCCTCTATATGAACTATAAAGAAAATTTTCTGATCTCTCTTCTGATACCTTTTCTGATCTCCAACCTCTGTTAAACCTTCAGTATCACTTGAAGTCTTCCATACATCTTGAGCCAGTGAGTAGTACCTTCTCCTTCACTAAGAAAACAGGTTATTAAACAGGAACTCCTTCAACATTCCACTCCCCACTCTGACTCCAAATTTACCAGTGTGAACACTCATACTCGCTTGCTTCTACCCTGCTTCAAGAAAGGCCCTCACATGCAATGCTCACCGACATACCTGTGCCTGGTATTCATCAACTGTCCCCTCAGGGATTTTGCTCCATCTATCATTTTTCTCTCTCCTCTTAGTTTTATGATTACAGAGTCCCTCTCATACATGGAACACACACACTCCAGCCTATAAACATGCTAAAATCTATCTTTAACAACAATAACTTTCCCTCTGGCCTCTGGCCCCATCTCCCATTTTCAGCTAAATTTCTTGAAGCAGTAGCCATTCTGTTTATTCTTTTTAAAAATACATATCTTACTGATTATGCTATTGTTCCGTTTTTTTCCTCCCTTTTATTCCCCTCTGCCCTGCACTCCCCCTCCCACCTGCATCCTCTGCCCCCCTTAGTTCATGTCCATGGGTTGTACATATAAATTCTTTGGCTTCTCCAATTCCTACACTATTCTTAGCCTCTCCCTGTGTATTTTGTACCTACCATTTACGCTTCTTATTCCCTGTACCTTTTTTCCTGTTCTCTCCCCCTCCTACTCCAACCGATAACCTTCCATGTTTTTTATTTTGTTTTGTTTTTTAGGTTCAGTTGTCGGTAGTTGTGAATTTGTTGTCATTTTACTGTTCATATTTTTGGTCACTTTTTTTTCTTAGATAAAGCCCTTTAACATTTCATATAATAAGGGCTTGGTGATGATGAACTCCTTGAACTTGACCTTATCTGGGAAGCACTTAATCTGCCCTTCCATTCTAAATGATAGCTTTGCTGGATAGAGTAATCTTGGATGTAGGTCCTTGCCTTTCATGACTCTGAATACGTCTTTCCAGCCCCTTCTTGCCTGCAAGGTTTCTTTTGAGAAATCAGCTGATAGTCTTATGGGAACTGCTTTGTAGGTAACTCTTCATTTTCTCTTGCTGCTTTTAAGATTTTCTGCTTATCTTTAATTTTGGGTCATTTAATTATGATGTGTCTTGATGTGTTCCTCTTTGGGTACAAATTCTTTGGGACTCTGAGCTTTCTGGATTTCCTGTAAGTGAATTTCTTTTGCCAGATTAGGGAATTTCTCCTTCATTATTTTTTCAAGTAAGTTTTCAATTTCTTGCTCTTCCTCTTCTTCTGGCACCCCTATGATTTGGATGTTGGAACATTTAAAGTTGTCCCAGACATTCCTAAGCCTCTCCTCATTTTAAAAAAATTCTTGTCTCTTCATTCTGTTCTGGTTGAATGTTTATTTCTTCCTTCCCTTCCAAATCGTTGATTTGAGTCCCAGTTTCTTTCCCTTCACTGTTGGTTCCCTGCACATTTCTCTTCATTTCACTTTGCATAGCCTTCACTTTTTCCTCCGTTTTGTGACCATACTCAGCCATTTCTGTGAACATCCTGATTCCGTGTTTTGAACTCTGCATCTGATAGGTGGGCTCTCTCTTCATGCTTAGTTCTCTTTTTGATCTGGAGTTTTGATCTGTTCTTTCATTAGGGCCATATTTTTTGCTCTCAGCACAGCTGTTGTAAGGGGTGGAAGGTTAAGTATTCCCCAGGGTGGGGCAACCCAGGTCACTGCATTGTGGTGCTGTCTGTGGGGGAGGGGTCAGAGGGAACAGTGCTGCTTGCCAGGCTCTTGGCCAGCTTTTAGTCACTTCCCATGCTACCCACAAGCAAATTGGGCCCTTTTGGAGCTGATTCCCAGGTGAGTGGGTGTGTTTATATTCCAGGACCCTGTGGGTCTCTCCAATGAACTGTCCTGTGAGGCTGGGAGTTTCTCCTGCCACCGCACCCCCCACAGGTTTTTACCACTAGAGGTTTTGAGGCTTTATTCCCTGAGCTGGAACCCTGGGTTGTGGGGTCTGTTTCACCCCCTGATTGTTCTTCCCAGTTATCCGTATGCAAATGTGGGACCCCCTGCTCTGCCAGCCACCACCTCACCCACCCCGGTCCTCCAGTTGCCACCTTGCTGTGTGTCCTCTCCACCCCGGCTGCCCATCTGTGCCCCTCTTACCAGTCCGAATGAATGTTTCTTCTTAACTTCTTAGTTGTCAGACTTCCATACATTTCGATTTTCTGGCAGTTTTTTTTTTTTTAATTTGTTTTTGTCCTTTTGGTTATGCAAGTAGGCAAACTGTATCTACCTACACCTCCATCTTGGCTGGAACCCATTCTGTTTATTCTATGGCCTACTGTAATAGTATTACAGCCACTTTGTGGAGTATGTATGGCATTCCATGTACTGTGTTAAACATTTTATGTACATTCCAATCTAACTTTTACAAGAACCCCATAAAGTAGGTGTTAGGAGATGCTCCTCCATGGGTTTCTCATGTGGCTACCTATCTTGCTGAGTATGCCAAAAATGCAAGGCTCTGTCTCAAATTCTCAGGCTTTAGCCAATTCCAGATCTAGAGCTCGAATGAATGAGGAGAGGCTGAGTACTATCAGTTAGGAACCATGTTATATTGGCAAAAACGTGCAGTAGATCTTCCTGGCCTTTTCCAAATGTATGTACAGCCATTCACTAGGGTGGCTAGAAATGATAAATAAATACAGTAAAGTAGCAGAATACAATGTAAATGTTCAGAAATCCATTGCATTTTTATATACCAATAATAAACTATCAGAAAGGGGAATGAAGAAAACCCATTAACAAGTGCATTAAAAAATATACCTAGGGATAAATTTTACCAAGGAGGTGAAAGACATGTTTTCAGAAAATTACAAGACACTGAAGAAAGAAATTGAAGAAGTTACAAGTAAAAGGAAGCATATACTCTGCTAGTGGATAAGAAGAAATAACATTGTTAGAATGTCCATACTATCCAAAGCAATCTACAGATTCAATGCAATACCTACCAAAACACAATGATGTACTTCAAGAATAGAACAACGCTGGTTGCTGTGGCTCAGTGGATTGCACATAAGCCTGTGAACCAAAAAGTTGCTGGTTTGATTCCCAGTCAGGGCATGTGCCTGGGTGCAGGCCAGGTGCCCCATTCTGGTTCAGGTGCCCTGTTGAGGGCATGTGAACCAATCAGCGTATCTCTCACACATCAATGCTGCTCTCCTTCTTTCTTGCTCCCTTCCTTTCTCTCTAAAAATAAGTAAATAAACTCTTTTTGAAATGTTAAAGAAAAAGGACTAGAACAAATAATCCAGAAAATTTATATGGTACCACAAAAGACCCCAAAATAGCCACAGCAATCTTGAGAAAGAACAAATTTGGAGGAATCACACTACCTGATATCAAACTATACTACAAACCCATAATAATCAAAACAGCATGGTACTGGCATAAAAACAAACATACAGATCAGTGGAACAGAATACAGAGCCCAGAAATAAACCTATGTGTATATGGGCAAATACTATTTGATAAAGGAGGCAAGAATATACAATGGGGTAAAGACAGTCTCTTAAATAAATGGCATTGGGAAAATTGGACAGACACATGCAAAACAAAACTAGACCACTTTCTTACACCATATACAAGAATAAACTCAAAATGGATTAAAGACTTAAATGTAAGACTTGAAACCTTAAAACTCCTAGAGGAAAACAGGCAATAAAATCTCTGACATTTCTCTTAGTGATATTTTTTCCTGATATATCTCCTCAGGCAAGAAAACAAAACAACAACAACAACAAAAAAAAAAACCCAAATTGGTCTACATCAAACTAAGAAAGGGTTTTTTAAAGATTTTATTTATTTTTATAGACAGGGGAAGGGAGGGAGGAAGAGGGAGAGAAATATCAATGTGCGGTTGCCTCACACACCCTCTTGCTGGGGACCTGGCTTGCAGCCCGGGCATGTGCCCTGACTGTGAATTGAACCAGCGACCCTTTGGTTTGCAGGCTGATGCTCAATCCACTGAGCTACACCAGCCAGGGCCAAACTAAGAAAGTATTTGCACAGAAAAAGAAACCATCACAAAATGAAAAGACTACTCACTGAGTGGAAGAACATATTTTCCAATGATACATCTAATAAGAGGTTAATATCCAAAATTTATAAAGAACTCATACAACTCAACAACAAGAACAAAAAAAACAATCCCATTTAAAGATTGGCAAAGGACTTGAATGAACATTTCTCCAAAGAGGACATACAGGTGGCCAATAGACGTATGAAAAGATGTTCAACATTGATAACCATCAGAGAAATGCAAATTAAAATCACAATGAGATATCACCTCAGACCTGTCAGAATGACTATTATTAATAAAACAACAAATGTTAGTAAGGGTGTGGAGAAAAGGAAATCCCCATGCACTGATGGTAGAAATGCAGATTGGTGCAGCCACTATGGAAAAAATATGGAGGTTCCTCATGCAATTAAAAATGGAACAACCTTATGACCCAGTGATTCGACTTCTGGATATATATCTGAAGAAGCCCCAAACACTAATTTGAAAGAATATATAAACCTTTATGTTCATTGCAGTATTATTTACAATAGCCAAACTATGGAAGTGACCCAAGTGCCCATCAATAGACGAGTGGATAAAAAAGCTGTGGTACATATATATATTACTTGGCCATTAAAAAAAGCACCATGAAATCTTACCATTTGTGACAGTGTACTAGAGGGTATTGTGCTAAGTGAAATAACTCAGTCAGAGACAGAAAAATACTATATGATTTCACTCACATGTGGAATCTAAAGAACAATACAAATGAACAAACAAAACAAACACAGAACAGACTAATGGTTACGAGGGTAGGGGACTGGGTGAAAAAGGTGAAGGAACTGATACAAAATAGGCATGGAGATGTAAAGTACAGCATAGGGAAAATAGTCAATAACATTGAAATAAGTATGTATGGTGCCAATGGAGTGCTGGAAATTTCAGCGAGGACACTTTGTATGCTGTACACC
Source organism: Carollia perspicillata (assembly GCA_004027735.1). NCBI lineage: Eukaryota > Metazoa > Chordata > Mammalia > Chiroptera > Phyllostomidae > Carollia > Carollia perspicillata. The sequence continues at coordinate 25,818 of PVKM010003361.1, forward strand.
TGAAATTGGTACAAAATATCAAAGTATTGAATGTATACTGTAATCGGAAAAAAGGTTTTAATACATGACAGAGCATTAAAAATCTGCCCATAGCCTATATTTGCTGATATTATCCATTCATTTCACTGGCAATACTCTTCAAAAACAAACAAACAAAAAAACACAAAAAAACCTGGGAAAAAGCACAAAAGAAAAAAGTATTATTAATTTCTTTGAATTAAAACTTAACAATCAACAATCAATATAGAGATATCCTGACCAGTGTGGCTTAGTTGGTTAGGCATCATCCTGCAAAGTGAAAGGTCAGCAGTTCAATTCTGGTCAGGGCACATGACTGGGTTGCAAGTTCCGTCGCCGGTGGTCAGGGCGTGTTCAGGAGGCAACAGATTGATGTTTCTCATACCCATGCCCCTCTTGCTCTCTCCCTTCCTTCCCCTCTCTCTCAAAAAAAAAAAAAAAGTCATAGAGAAGTTACTGGTTTGGAGGATACCACTGAAGGCAAAAGCAGAAAATGCTGACATGCCGATTTGAAAGTTAATATTAATGTATTTGGGAATGAGGTAGAAGCCCCTAGAAGAAAAGATACCACAACAGATTCAGGTAGTTTTGCTTGTAGCTGTTGCCATGTTGTAAGTCTTTGTTCCTGGTCCTGCTGCTAACAATGAGTCAACTGATAACAATGAGTCATTCTTGCAAATAAAATAAATATTATACTCACAGGATACTTTGTACAAATCCCGAGCGGTGTTCAAGAAACATGGTTGGAAACAAAATAAGTTTGTTTTACAAATTACTATGAAGGGTGCAAAATTGTAATTCTTTGTGGTAAAATTGACCATTTTAACCATTTTTAAATATACGGTGCATTCACTATGTTCTATAACCATCACCACTATTTTTAGAACTTTTTCATTACCCGAAACAGAAACTCTGTACCCATTAAACAATAAACAATTACACAAATGTTATATTTGTAATTTTGACAGTTATTACCAAATTGCTTTCCAAGGAGGCTGAATGAATCAATTTATGCTATCATTAGCAATATGTGAGAGTTCCTCTATATATACCTTGAATAACACAGTGTATCATTCATTCCTTCATTTGACAGTTATCTTGGGCAACTGCAAAATGCTATGCAATGTTCTAGAAGATGGAGATGCAGTAGTGCACAATACAAAGTCCTTGCCCTCATGGAGATTAGAGGCTATAAGGAAAAGGGAGACGATATCAGGAAGTAGTCAGTGCAGTGTGAGTGGATGAAAGTGATGAGGGTATTATTTTGGATAGGAGTATCAACAAACTTTTTAATCCTTGCTCATCTGATGGGTGAAAAATATTATCATGTAATTTTACTTTGCATTCTCTACTACAAGGAATAATATGAAATAATATTTTTTCAGCCTTGGCTGGTGTGGCTCAGTGGATTGAGTGCTGGCCTGCAAACCAAGGGTCGCCGGTTCGATTCCCAGTCAGAGCAAATGCCTGGGTTGAGCGAGGTCCCTAGGGTACAGGGTGGGGAACACATAAGAGGCAACCACACATTGATATTTCTCTCCCTCTCTTTCTCCCTCCCTTCCTCTGTCTGAAAATAAATAAATATAATCTAAAAAAATTAAATATTATTTTAAAAAATGTTTTGCGAGATCTCTGTTTTCATTTATAAGAATTATTATTTATAGATCTGGCTGGTGTGGCTCAGTGGATTGAGCGCTGACCTGTGAACCAGAGGGTCACCAGTTCAATTCCCAGTCAGGGCACATGCCTGGATTGTGAGCCAGGTCCCCAGTGGAGGGTGCTCGAGAAGCAACCACACATTGATGTTTCTCTCCTTGTCTTTCTCCCTCTTTTCCCCTCTCTCTAAAAATAAATAAAAGACAAAATATAATTTTCACAAAACTAACCACATCTGAGTAACAAGCATCTAGATCAAGAAACATAATATTGTTAGCAAATACCCTAGAAGCCAATAGAGTAACATATCTTGATTCTTTTTTTTCTTTTAATCCTTACCCAAGGACACGTTCATTGATTTTTAGAAAGAAAAACATTGGCCCTAGCTGGTGTAGCTCAGTGGATTGAGCACGGGCCTGCGAACCAAACAACCTCTGTTTGATTCCCAGTCAGGGCACATGCCTGGGTTGCGGGCCAGTTCCCAGCAGGGGACACACGAGAGGCAACCATACATTGATATCTCTCTCCCTCTCTCCTTCCCTTCTCCTCTAAAGATAAATAAATAAAAATCTTCAAAAAAAGAGAAACATTGATGTGAGAGAGAAACTTCAATCAGTTGCCTCCCGGACACACGCCAGCCAGGGATCAACCTGCAACCCTGACGGAGGATTGAACCCATAACCTTTCTGGTGCTGGGATGATGCTTCAACCATCTGACCAGGTCTATCCTGATTCTTTATAGCTAGGCTTAGTTTTCCATTTTTTAATTTTATATTAATGGAATTATATATACTATTTTGTGTCTGGCTTCTCTCACTCATTTATTTGCCTACAAGATTCATCCATGTTATGCACGTGATTATAGACCATTCTCATACCTGAAGAGTATTCCATTTAATGAATATCCTATAATTTATTTATTCATTTTACTATTGTGGATAGTTTCTAGTTTTTGGCTGCCACAACTAGTGTTACTGTGAACATTTGTGCACATGTCTTACAGTAAACACATGTATGCATTTGTTAGGGATACACCTGGGAGTGAAATTGTTGGGTCATAGTGTATGTATATATTCAGCTTTAGTAGCTACTGCCAGTTTTCCAAAGTGGTACTAACAACTTACACCTCACCAGTGGTATAAAAGTGTTCCACACTTGCAAAACTCACTTTTGAGTACATATTCTTTTGTATTTCATTATATTATAAAATAGTATGCAAATTTACATGAATTTTAAAGCCATACTATGTTTTCAAAGTGGTTTCACTGCTGGGGTGGACAGCTTTTTGTTACACCTCTAGAACTTTTCTTCTTCTTTTTTCTTTTTTAGAAAAGATTTTATTTATTTACCTTTAGAGGGGAAGGGAAGGAGAAAGGGAAAGAAACATTAATGTGTGGTTGCCTGTCACAGGCCCCATACTGGACTACAACCCAGGCATGTGCCCTAACTGGGAATCAAACTGGTGACCCTTTGGTTCGCAGGTAGGCACTCATCCACTGAGCCACACCAGTCAGTGTTAGAACTTTTCTTATCTGCTCTTATGAATACTTGGTTGGAAATACTTGAAAAACAATCTTAAGAGATGATCTGATTCATTTCCCAGTTTTATTATTCATTTACAAGCCATAATTTCAACCTAGGTTTTCTGATCAAGGCAGGGTACAGATGGCAATATATGAGAGGGACCCCCACCAAAACCTAGAATTATCTTCTGGACGGCAGGCCCCTTGTAGTACAGGCTTCCCCGGCTAAGTGAGTGTTCTAGGAACCCATATGTATGTGTGCAAACCGGTGTTGTAGAGGCTGCCTTATGCTTCAGTGAATTGTTCTTTTAAGACTCTTGTCATAGCTGGTGTGGCTCAGTGGATTGAGTGCCAGTCTGTGAAACAAAGGGTCACCAGTTTGATTCCTAGTCTAGGGCATGTGCCTGGGTTGCAGGCCAGGTCCTCAGTAGGAGGCATGTGAGAGGCAATCACATATTGATGTCTCTCTCCCTCTCTTTCTTCCTCCCTTCCCCTCTCTAAAAATAAATAAATAAATAAATATAAATTATATATATATAGATTTTTTGGGTCCCTCCTCATAATTACAACTATAAATTCATACTTATTTTTTAAAATATTTTATTTATTTATTTATCTTTAGAGGGGAAGGGAAGGAGAGAGGGAGAGAAATATCAATGTATGGTTGCCTCTCATGTGTCCCCCGCTGGGAACTGGCCCACAACCCAGGCATGTGCCCTGACTGTGAATTGAACCAAGGTTGTTTGGTTTGCAGACCCTCACTCAATCCACTGAGCTACACCAGCCAGGGCAATTCATACTTATTAAGTACTTACTTTGTGCAGGGCTCTACACTAAGCACTTAGCTAAACCTAGGAGTCAGGTTTAAAGAAAAAAAAACACAGGCCCCAAATGGTGACACTGTAACAGGGTGCAGCCAAGAGCGGGGGCCCCAAATAGGATTTGGAATGGGGTCCAGAACTCAAGGTACCCAGGAAATAGTAGAAAGATATGTTGGATGTCCTCCCCCCGCACGCCCCACTGCCCCACAGGTGTGAGTTGGGGGAAGGGACAAATGGAGCAGGGCCAATTAAAAACTGTTTTGCATAGCAACAGCTTTGCAGCTAACCTCTGGCATGGTCATTTAACGTATCGGTAACTTTTAACTGGTTGCACAGGTATGTTAAATAGCTGTGGCTATGCTTTTAGCCAGAGGGATGGAAGTGACTTCCACCCAACACATAACTGGGAGGCAATTCCCCTTGGTTGCAGCCTGCGTGAGACCTTGGAGATGATTGGCTCCACACCATGGGCCACACCTGCTCAGACCACTATGGCAGCCCAGTAAAGCTGGAAGGATATGGGAGTGCTGGCAAGTGTAGCCGATTCTGGGAGGAGTCGGAAATGGGGCTGGAGGAAGATTGGCAGGGGGATTTAAACCCAGTCTCGGCAGCCATTCAGGGGAGAGCCACACGGTTTTGGCAGAGTGGAAACCCTCTTGCAGCTTTGCCAAGGAGAACCAAGTGGTTTGGCCAGGGTGGAGACCCCCCACAGCTTTGCAGAGAACCATGCAGTTTTGCCAGAGTGCAGACCCCCACAGTTTTGGTGCTGGGGAGAACCATGTGGTTTTGGTAGAGTGGAGACCCCCACAGCTTTGCAAAGGAGAACCACTCGGCTTGATTCTGGCTGATGACACAGCTGATGGTGCCAGGAGCCTGAATCTACTTTTCCTGAGATACGGTAGGTACCCCAGTTTAAGGCACAGGGAGAAGAAAGCACTGTGTGCGTCTGTGGGCATCCTAAATGACTTTGATATTTTAATGAAGACATTAGGTCACTACTTTAAGTCTGTATAGCTTTAAATAAATATTTCCTTTCCTTTTCACAAATCTCTGGCATTGAGAGATGCCTTTCCTCTGGCAGTGGACAAGTGAACCTAGTGGGGGGTCCTTTTGGTAATAGTGTATCGTACCCCTCCCTGGCCTGTTCTGTAACAACACTAATGCTAAAAGTCCATGATACCAAACCTAGATTTAATACCTGATCTAACTGCAGTTTCAACTTCTCCCAGAAACATAACCTTGATCAACCAACATGGAATTTTCTGGTCATCACTAGTAAGGTAATCTGTGTGGGGGACCCTTCTCCTTCCCCCCACCCCACCAAAAGAGGCAATCTAGGAAATAAGAACCTTCCCTTTCTCTTCATACAAAAAATATCTGCAGGCCCCAAAATAATTCTTTTTTTTTCCTCGCTAAGAGCACTCCTGCCCCAACTTTCTTCCTATAAAATCCTTCCATTTGTACAACAACTTGGAGCGCCCTTCTAGTTACAAGATGGGATGTGCCGGATATATGAATTGCTTAATAAAGCCAATTATATCTTCAAGTTTACTGGCTAAATTTTGTTTTCTAACACTTTGAATCTGACTCTGCTTTGGTGATCAGTCACCTGGCCTTTCTAGCACTTGGGTTCTGAGAAAGGGACAGCATTTGTGACCTCTGAGCATGGGCCAAATCAAATACTCAACGGAAACCTGTTCCTGCAGCGGGCTCGGGCTAATTCTGCACGAGTACCCAGAGCACAGTGTTCGGGCAGACTCCCCCAACTCTCCTTCCCCATTCCATCTGCCTCGGGTTTTCGCCCTTTGGCTTTTATTCACCTCCAAGTCCCGGACATCCGGACCTCATGTAAATATCAGAAGGGAGGAGCTTCAACCGGTCAGAAACCCCTTTCCTATCTCCAGCTCAGGAAAGCCAAACCAAGAGAGCCTGCTGCCGCTCAGCACCTGCCAGCTCCAGACAAGTTGCTCCTTCATCCGCAGCTTTCAGCGTTCGAAGAGGTTGCGCTGGCAAAACCAATCACAGCCTTCCTTCTTCCCGTCTGCTGACACTGTCCAATTAATGCACGTCACCAACTGGTTTCTCATGCTCGGGGTCCAACCTCTTGCCTGGATTCCCCCTTGGTACGAAAGGACAAAGAGGAAACGCTGGGGACGTTGAAGCCGCAGAGGCACTACGTTGGTTATCGACAGGACTATGAGCCCTTGATGACTTTTTCTGAGGAAAGCCCGGAAAGCTCTAGCATTTCCATAATCTTGGAAACCTTTCTTTGTGAAGTACTGAGGGGCTTTCGCCGCCAGGGGTCCAGCTCCCGGAGGGTGTGCCCGGGGAGGCTTGACTGGCGGAGGAAGGAAAGCCGTCCAGAGGCCATGAACCTAGAGGATTTGGCCGGGCATTTCTCCCTGCGAGGTTTGGGGGTGCCTGTGGCCCGCACCGAGGGCCCTGTACCGGGACGTGAAGTGGGAGACCTTTGGCCACCTGGGCACGGTCAGTGAGGGCCGGGCCTCCAGCCTGGACCCCGCCATCTGTGCAAAGAGAGATTGTTGGCCCTAGAGGCAAGTGGCCTGGAAGTGTGGGACGAGGAAGCGGCCTCTCTCTCGGGTCTTCAACCCAGCCCAATGTTTCCCCTCGCGGGATTCCCAGGACCCAAACCTTCTTTTATCTCTTGGGTAGAAGAGGTGGAAGTGTGGAGCCAGGAGGCCCAGGATCCAGAGGGTGAGAGCCCAGCAACTGTCCGTACAGGCAAGGAAAATGTCACAGATACTGCACTTCAACATTTCACATACTTCATCCAGTATGTGACTTTTGAGAACCCTCTCTTTCTTCCCACTCAGATTCTCAGCACACACTACACCTCCCTGCCGGGATGCAGGGAGGCCTTATCGTGTCTCCCTGCATCTATCTCCAGAAAGGCTCCTATCCCATTACAAAATTGCTCAAGGGAACAGCTAAACTGGGCCTTATAGTACCACTTAATCATACTGGACAACCATAGTTTAATGCAAAGTAGAGCTTGTGCTTCCAAGGCAGCCAAGGGATAGGGGCAGCTCATGTAATTTGACTTTTGTTGTGTGATAGAATGAAGACAAACATTCCTTTTGGATATTAATTATGTGGACCACAGTGTAAAGGATAATGCCACTCATCAGAGGGTTTTGTTTTTTTTTAAAGAAAACTTGTTTTTCCTGCAGCCATGATGTCATAATAAATACCTGTTTCCAGAAGTTGTTCCTGTGGAAGCTAGAGTGTAGTCCAAGTGTAGACTTTTGGATGATGGCTTTCAATGGCACCCTGGGAGGTTATTTAATGTCCATTTTGCAAGAGTATCATGAACAGGTTCAGGATCTTCAGCTCCGTGAAGGCAGGGCCCATCGCCACCCTCAATGCCTGAGACAGAGTAGGGGCTTAATATTGTTGTCTCTTCCATTTATCTCCAGTTTTCAGAGCTATCCTGCTTAACTTAGAGACAATGGCATTCTTCCTGGCTGGTGTGGCTCAGTGGATTGAGCACCAGCTTTTGCACCAAAGGGTCATTCATGGGTTCCATCCCCAGTCAGGGCACATGCCTGGGCTAGGGACCAGGTCCCCCACTGGGGGTGCTCCAGAGGCAACCACACAGATATTTCTCTCCCTCTCTTTGTCCTTCTCTTCCCCTCTGTCCAAAAATGAATACATAAAATCTTTTTAAAAATTCAAAGAGTTGAAAGTGAATACTGATGTCCATCACTTATATTCTGTGATTGACTGTGATTCTGTGATAGACTTTTAAATTCTACTGCGTCTTATCATATGTCAGTCCATCTATTCCTCTATCCATTTATGTATCCATCTTATTTAATGTAATTCATAGTAAGTTGCAGACATAAACTTCATCCCTAAGTACTCCAAAGTAAGACTGAGCTTTATATGCAAGAAACTTTAGCTCTCCCTAGAAGTTCAGATGCACTGTATTACTGACAAGTTAAATTTATGAACCATAATGATCTGTATATTTTATAACATCTCATAATTATCTGATCAAGGTTACTGAATAAATATTTACATTTTGGTGTGCAATAAAACAAAAGTTTTTTTAAAGTAAGAGCATCTTTGTATTTTTATCCTGATTGGCAGGGGAAAAAAACCATGACATCAGCCACTTATAATGGAACAGCTTTAGTCTTGAAAGTTTGTTTCAGTCTGACTAGTTAACAGCCAAGTTTGTTGTTTAGCTCCATCTTCATAAGTCTTTTCCATCCCTAGGGCAAAGAGAATCAACCTACAATACAGCACCTGAGTAAACAAAAGTATTTTTTGGTACTTGTGAAATGCTTAATAGTATCTCTTTAGGTAAAATTAATCCTTCCATTTAAAAGTAGATTCATTTTTGAGCATTTATTTTTCCCTTATTCCATTTCCACACTATTCACCACAATAAGCGCAGTGAGATACCCCCAGAACTCAAAGTTAAAGTTATAAAAATGAACATATAATTGTAGAAGCGAAATTAGCAGAAGTCACACTTTAGCCAAAACAATATTCCAGGTAAAAAACAGCAAGGGTAGGGCCAAAAAATATAAAGACTGAAAAGGCAGTAGCTTGATCAACAAAGAAGAACATTCCTGAACACAAAGGGGAGGCTCAGCATGTGCTACAGAGCCAAGCAAAAACTGGTTCCAAAGCCAGACTGTGGGGTGCTGCCAACAGAGACCTTGAAGGTCTTGTTACCTCCAGTGACCAGCCTCATACTGAGCAAATGCTGTCAGATATCCTGCCTCATTTCAGGAATATTCCAAACATGAGGATAAAGACATCTAGTACCTACGGCTACAATCCATTAAGATGAACCATCTGGACTAAAATATAGGAAGATGTTCAGTCTAGGAAACAAAGGATACAACCCAGGAGGAGAGCCGGAAGGGAAGACCCTGCATGACAGCTGAGGCTGTGTCCAAGTTGGAGAAAAAGGCCTGAGGGCTTCAGGAGGAAGGTTTCTCAGGAAAAAAATGGCCATTTGAGATTTGATACTATCCTCGGTAATTTGGAACAAGTTTAAGAAGCAGAAAGAGCAGATGATGCAAGGAGAAAATAAAGAATTAGAAAATTCAAGAAATGCAAAGTGATAATAGCAGTTATATTACAATATATACATGTATCAACATGTATACCTTAAATTTACACAATATTATACGTCAAATATATTTCAATTTTAAAAAATCACAACAGTTGACAAGAAAGGAAATATAATATAGAATGTACAGAAAATATTATTTATAATAGTTTATTACATTACATATGTTGGGAAAAGAGGTGGGGGGAACGGGGCAAGAAACTAAGCAAGTATCACAGCAGGATGTCCATAAATAATATATCTAAAATTAAGATATCAAGAAATAGCAGTAAAAGTGTGTTTTTTAATGACAGCTCCAGAAGAAATGGCTAAGAGTTAAAAAGTGTATTGATTCAGCCCTGTCTGGTGTGGCTCCATGGATTGAGCACCAGCCTGTGAATCAAAAGGGTCACCAGTTTGATTCCCAGTCAGGGCACATGCTTGAGTTGAGGGCTAGGTCCCCAGTAGGGGGCACACGAGAGGCAACCACACATTGATAGTTCTCTCTCTCCCCCCACTCCACCCCCATCTGCCTAAAAATAAATAAATAAAGCCCTGGCTGGTATAGCTCAGTGGATTGAGTGCAGGCTGTGAACCAAAGGGTTGCAGGTTCGATTCCCAGTCAAGTCACACACCTGGGTTGCGGGCCAGGTCCCCACTAGGGGGGTGCACAAGAGGCAACCACATATTGACATTTCTCTCCCTTTCTTTCTCCTTCCCTTCCCCTGTGTCTAAAAATAAATAAAATAAAATAAAAAAGATGTGAAGATTTAAAAATAAATAAATAAATAAAATCTTTTAAAAAATGTATTGATTTGGTTTGTGAAGGTGAAAAAGTTCTGGAGAGGGATGGTAGTGATGGTTGCACAACAATGTGAACATATTTAATACCACTGAACTGTACACTTAAAATGGTTAAAATGGTAACTTTTATGTTATGTATTACCACAATTTTTAAAAGAATAAAGTGCTGCCTTGACCAGGTAGCTCAGTTTGTTGGAGTGTTGTTCTATTCACTAAAAGTTTGTGGGTTTGATTCTGGTCAGGGCACATACCTAGGTTGTAGTTCGATCCCCTGTCAGGACGTATACAGGAGGCAACCAATGGCTGTTTCTTTTTCACACAGATTTCTTTTTTTTTCTTTCTCCCTCCCTCTCTCTAAAATCAATCCTCTGGCGAGGATTGAAAAAAAAGGAATGAAGTGCTAATACATGCTACAACACGGATGAACCTTGAAAACATTATATTAAGTGAAAGGAGCCAGATACAAAAGGACAAATATTGTATGATTCCACTTATATGAGATACCGGAACGGGCAAACTGAGAGACAGAAAAATGAGAAGTTACCAGGGGGTGGGGTAGAGGGGAATACCAGTGACTGCTTAATGGGTCTGAGTTTCCTTTTTTTTAAAAAAAAATTTGTATTTATTTACTTTTAGAGAGAGTGGAAGGAGGGAGAAAGAGAAACATCAGTGTGTGAGAGATACAATTGGTTGCCTCTCTCATTCCCCCAACCAGGGACCTGGCCGGCAACCCAGGCATGTGCCCTGACTTGGAATCGAAACAGCAACCTTTCTGTTCGCAAGCTGGTGCTCAATCCACTGAGCCGCACCAGCCAGGGCTAGGTGTCCTTTAGTGATGATGAAAACATTTTGGAAATACTGGTGATGGTTGCACAACAATGTTAATGTAATTAATGCCACTGAATTGTTAATATGAAAATGGTTAAAATGACAAGTTATATATCATACTTTCTACTACAACGTGAAAATAATCAATAATGTAATATACCAAAAACCATTGAACTGTACACTTTTTTTTTTTTTTTTTAAGATTTTATTTATTTTTCTTTAGAGGGGAAGGGAAGGAGAGAGGGAGAGAAATATCAATGTGTGGTTGCCTCTCGTGCGTCCCTGGCTGGGAACTGGCCTTTTAACTCAGGCATGTGCCCTGACTGGGAATCGAACCGCGGTTGTTTGATTTGCAGGCCCGAGCTCAATCCATTGAGCTACACCAGCCAGGGCTGAACTGTACACTTTAAATGGGTGAATTGCACACTGACTGAATTACATCTTAAAGCTTTTAGACAAAATTGTACACAAATGTTCAAAGTAGCACTAGACAAAAAGTGGAAACCACCCAAATGTCCATCTCCATCAAGTGATGGATAAACAAAACATGGTATATCCATACAATGGATACTACTCATATATTATTTAGACATAAGAAGGAATGAAGTAGTGACACATGGTACATGGATAAATCTTGAAAACACTATGCTAAAGACAGAAGCCAGACAGTAAAGGCCACATAATGTATTGAGGAAAAGCAAATCCATGGAGACAGAAAGCAAATTAGTAGTGAAAACACCACTGAATTGTGTTTAAAATGGCTGATATGTAATGATTTATGTGATTTGTATTTTACCACTATAAAAAAACTGCGTACTGACCCCGGCTGGTGTAGCTCAGTGGATTTAGTGCGGGCCTGTGAACTAAAGGGTCCCCGGTTCCCAGTCAGGGCACATGCCCGGGTTGCAGGTCAGGTCCTCAGTAGGGGGCGCGCGAGACAACCACATATTGATGTTTCTCTCCCTCTCGCCCTCCCTTCCCCTCTCTAAAAATACATATATAAAATCGTTAAAAAAATGTGTCTTGACTGGGAAATGTGCATAAGGAAACATTCAGGGGTGACATCAATGTCCTATACCTTGTTTGGGGTGATGGCTAATATGGTGGTATATATTTGTCCAACTTGGCGAATTTTACACTGAAGATCGGTGCATTTTACTCTATGTACAATATCATTCAAAAGAATAAAAAGGGTTAAAAGTTGCCTCTAGGGAACAGGGGGAAAGGGTAGAGGGACTGCTTTTTTCATTACATAACTTTCGTGTCACTTCTTGAAAACCATATACATTCACTACTTTGGAAAAAACGTAATTAAAAATTCCCCATTACAATTCGAACCTCACCAAACACATTTCTTCGCCAGCTGCTCCAGTCCATTGGCTGAATGAGCCAAGCCGTGGGTGCAAGGAGTCGGATGGGCTCCGCAGCTGTAGTCGCGACTGTAAACGCGAACAAGCTTTCTACCTCAGCTGTCCCTGAGTTTGGCCACAGTGTGAGCGTCTTCCCGCAGAGTCTGACCGGATTCCACCCTCCGGAGGCATAGAAGTAGGACTTTCGGAAATACAATCTTAGATTCCACAAATGCCAAGGTTCTCCGTGGGTTCCAGAGCCAGCCAGTTGGAGACACGGCGCGTTTTCCAATGCCCCGCCAGTCCCGAGCCTCCCGGCGCACCCGCTTCCTCCGCTAGGGGCCAATCATCGGTCGCTTTGCCCTGCCGGCAAGGAAGGCGCTGGAAGCTGCCGCCCGCCCATCTTTCTTGAAGGCAAGAAGGCTCCCCCCTCAACCTCCCCTCGGTTTTGTCTTCCCTCTAAAAACCTACCTGCAGCGGCCATCTTATTTGAGGGCAAATGGAAGATGAGACCAGAGAAGCCAGACGGGCGCCATGTTTGATATGATCGAGGGACGGCGCCCTTAAGAGCAATCCTTGACAACTGAACCCAGGATGTCGCCATATTTTCTGAAGGCACCTTCCGGGACCCTCAACCAGGGTGTCTATGGCCAAGCTGCCAAGAAATGAATAAACACCGAGGGGGTTGGTTTGTCCCCATGAGAATCCCAGATTCCCTAGCAGATAGCCCCTGCTACTTCGGTTCCCTGGGCTGCGTTTGAACGCCAAGGCTGGAAGGGGCCGTGGCCTGGGGAGCCGTTCCTGCGGACGACGAAAGCTGATCCAGGAGCGGGGAGGCGGTGGCCCTGGGGACAAGGCGGCCACAGCTCAGGGCTGGAAGGCCCCATGGCGCCGCCCCCAGCCCTGCTCCAGGCGCTCACAGCTGGGGAGACCCGATCTGGTTGCAAGAAGCCCGGGTCCGTGAGCTTTGCGGATGTGGCCGTGTACTTCTCCCCAGAGGAGTGGGGGTGTCTGCGGCCCGCGCAGAGAGCCCTGTACCGGGATGTGATGCAGGAGACCTACGGCCACCTGGGCGCACTCGGTGAGGCCTGGGTCAGAGTGCCCCCTCCTCCTTCACTGGGGTTCACAAAGGAGATGAGATAGAGGGATTCGGAGGAGTGAGTGCCCTAATCCCGAATTATTCCACTGACACCACCAGCCACCTCCTATTCCCAGGGCTTCAGGTACCCCTTTGGGAGTTCTTCCATCCGAATCCACTTCCTTCAGGCAGGGAGGACTAAGACTGTATCCACATTGAACATAAATTCTGAGGAAGTGCCCTCACCCTGGCTGGGGGATGCCCTCTTCCCAGGACAGCCTTTCAGGCTAGTACTGTGATCCCTGTTCTCTCCCAGGATTCCCAGGCCCTAAACCAGATCTCATCTCTTGGATGGAACAAGAGAGTGAGGCTTGGAGCACCGCCGCCCAGGATCCTGAGGAGGGGGAAAGCGTGGGAGGAGCTCTGAGAGGTGAGGGATTGTCCCAAGTCTACCAGTACCTGGCACTCCAGGGCTTCCTGACTAGCAAAGTAAATAAATAAATATAAATATAAATATAAATATAAATATAAATATAAATATATTTCAGATCCCCACTTCCAGCATCCCTAAAGGAATGAAAGAGCCACTCAATGTTGGATAATAGTGGAAAGGAGGCCAACCTGGTACAGTTTTCAGAACTTGAGACAGTCCTCATATTGAGACCAGAGTAGGAAAATCAGAAGCTCAAGTCCAAACTCAGGTTTCCAGGTCCCTGTGGTAGAAAACACCACTCACTCTCCCTATTTAAGGAACAACTAAAACACCCTAAGAATGAACATGACTTCAGATCTGCCTTTCACATTCCTCAAGCAAAGCAAATTCATACATCAGAAAATGCCCAGTCATGGACAACTTGGTTCTTCTCTCTTCATCATTCCCCAGCACAGTGATCTCCCGCGTATAGGTTTCCTTCTCTGTAAACACCTTGTCTCACAGAAAATAAAAATAAAAAACACCCACAATACTAGCTACTGTATATTGAACACTTACTAAATACTTAACATGTTTCTACTGATTTCATCTTTCCAACAACCCTGTAAAGAAATCATTATGATTCCAATTTGATATGTGAGAAACCAGATAAATCACTCTTAAGAGATCTGAACTTGTTTTCTGTCCTTCAAAGCCTATGTGTAGGCAGTACTTTTCCGGAACTTCTTAAGTAAAAGTAACCTATAACTTGAGACAATCTGAAGTAATGTGTTTTAAAATGTATCTTGGTTCCCGTTTCCAGTCCCAGGAGACTTCCCAAACAATAAGGAAGAGGAACTCGAAGAACTACCGGGAGCCAAGGGACCCAGAAAGACTCCTGGGAAGGATAGGCCTGAGGAGCTGGTTAAACATAACCCTGACTCAGCCGTGAGCAAAACGTCAGCAAGACCACAGCCACCCACAAAAACGGCCTGGGACCAGAGCACAGTTGCGCAGCCCCCGGTTCCGGTACCCAGCGTGAGCTCTCAAGCCAGCCAGCGGCGCCACGTATGTGTAGACTGTGGTCGCCGCTTCACCTACCCATCGCTGCTGGTCAGCCACCGGCGCATGCACTCTGGTGAGCGGCCCTTCCCTTGCCCGGAGTGTGGCATGCGCTTCAAGAGGAAGTTTGCGGTGGAAGCGCACCAGTGGATCCACCGCTCCTGCTCTGGGGGGCGGCGGGGCCGGAGACCTGGAATCCGGGCTGTGCCTCGAGCCCCTGTTAGGGGTGACCGGGACCCACCCGTGCTATTCAGGCACTACCCAGACATCTTTGAAGAGTGCGGGTGAGTGGCTCCCACGTGTGGGTTTGAGCCTGACCTCTGCGGTAAGGACTGACTGGGCCCTGAAGGAGGCTCTTAAATCAGAAACTTGGGAACCTAAGTCATTCCTTGGGCTTCCCTGAAGTTTTCAAACATGTAAAAAGGAAAGTGCCTGTAAAGATTCAAATAGATTAAACTTGACCCCTCCCCACTCCAGTCTTTGGAAAAAAATGAAGAGAGTGAGACACTAGACTTTTCTCAGTGTTATTTCAGTAGCAGGTGCCCCCAAGCTCTTTCCACTGTCTCAAAAAACACCCCCTTGCTGTGTGTCTACGTGACAGGTAAGTACTGAGGAGTGCTAAGGACTGGGGAAGGGGCCCAGATGAAGGGCATGGTCAGGCCCTAGCTAACTGACACCAGCAGGTAGCCCAGGAAGTGGAGTGGGTGGAAGGAGCACAGAATCCCCAGCACAGAGCTGGTCTCTGCACAAGGCACAGCTGGTAAATTACATGCCCTCCTCAGCCTCACTCTCTCATCTGTAAAATGAGGATGCCTAATATCTACCTCAAAGGAAAGGGTTACTGTGCGACTGGAATTTTAATAAGATAGTATGTATGACATAGCAAATGTGCAATAAACATGTGTTGAAAGAGTGAATTATCTACAGTTGACACTTCAGAAAGGCTAAGGAGGCAGGGTGTGGATATCAATTATCTATAGCCATGTTTTGCAAATGAGTAAACTGAGGCTCAGAAAGATGAAGTGATTTTTTTCAACATGTCACTGCTTTAAAGCAGCAAAGCTGGAAACTGACACAGAGTCCAGATATTTCTACCACTTTCTCTGAGCAGTCAGATCTGGGGAGAACATGATCAGGGTCTCAAGTGAGAGTGGGGTAAGAGCTGAGATCTGGGCAGGAAAGCAGCAGGACATCAAACAATGGCAACTACAAGAAAGGTTTTTTTCAGTCCTTAGTTTCCAGCCAGAGTGGTCTCCCCTTGGGGCTAGAGGTGGTTCCTCGGGATGCAAGGCCCAACCCTATCTGTCTGGGGGAGTCTCAGCAGGAAAACAGAGCCCCGCCAAAGCAGTGATCTTTTGCTAAGAAAAGTAGAGCCCAAGCTGGGTTATTCAGTTGGTTGGATCATCATTCCATACACCTAAAGGTTGTGGGTTTGATTCCCTGTTAGGGCACATACCTAGGTTTTGGGTTTGTTTCCTGGTCAAGGTGTGTATGGGGAGGCAACTGATCAATGTTTCTCTCTCACATTAATGTTTCTCTGCCTCTCTCTTCCTCTCTCTCCAAAATCAATAAACATATCCTCCAAGAAGAATTAAAAAAAAGAAAAAAAAAAGTACAGACAATATTCAGTGACCTTCTGTTGGAGGGACAGCTAGGTGATAAGGGAATTCTGGGGCTGAGAAAGGCTGACTCCATTCTGTCATTCAACAAACAACATCTAAGGCCTCTAGGTTTTTGTGCTGGGCTCCAGCACACCCTGATTCAGAGAAGAGTGATTGGGGCTGTGATGAAAGGTATCTAGAGGCACCACCTAACCCACCTGGGTGGTGATAAACCAGGAAATGCACCTTGGAGAAGGAGAGGGTTGTACCTCCCATATCATTAGGTAGTTCGTGTGTGGGAGATTTTCAGGCAAAGGGAACAGCCTTGTTTCATAAAAAGGATGAAAAATGGACACAGTGTGGAGTAGAGGTGAGACCATGGTCTCTGGAGGCAGACTGTCTAGGTTCAGATCCCGACTCACTTGCTTTTTAGCTATGCAATGTTTGGCAAGTCACTTCTTACCTTGGTTTCTTCATCTATAAAACCTGGATGATAATAGCACCTACCTCATAAAATTGCTGTAAGGATTAAATGAGATAATATAGAAGAGTACATTGCATGTTAGAAGAGTAAACAGTGGTTATCGTTATTCTAATCAATATATAATAGTATGTGAAGAGGACCAAGAGAGGACCTAGGCAGGTCTTCTGAAACAAGGCTTCCTGGAGGAAGTGGTTCAAATTAGCCTTGAAGAATGAGAAAGATTTCAACCAGGATAGGCATGCATAAAGCATGGTAGTAGTTCTACCTGACTGAAACATAAAGAACTAGGTAACAAATGATGGAAGACAGCAGCAGAGAGGTGCATGCCAAACTGGAAGGGTCACAGGTCCCCGCAGAGGAGCTTAAGCTTTACCCCACAGGCACTGTAGGTACCTAGAGTTCTTGAGCAGGAGCAGGGCTGTTTGAGAGGTACTGTCAGAAGGTGTCTTTGTAAACAGTGTGCAGTGTGACCTGTGGGAGGAGCCTGGACATCTGCCCCCAGATAGAACTAACCAGGAGCTGGGACCAAGCTAAAGAGCAAGACCTTTTCTTGCAGTTGTTCTTGCTTCCTGACCTTGGAGTTGGGAAGAAAGACACCCATAAGAGGCTTCTGCCATGGAATCTGCATGGCTCAGTGACTGACAATATGGCCTGTGAACAAGTAAGTCCCAGAGGGTTGAAGCATGGAGAATAGAGAGCTGGAGCAAGGGAGCCTGACTGCTGGGCAAGGGGCAGTCAGGAGTGGGAAGGTGTGCAGGCCAAGGAGTGACCAGGACTGGAGACGGGTGAGTCAAAGAGAAGGTGGAGCTGGAGAGAGGAGGTGCCACCAGGCAGTGGGGAGCATAATAAAATGTGCCATTTTAAATATTTTGAAGTGTATGGTTTAGGGGCATTAAGTACCTTCACACTGTTGTGCAACCATCACCACCATCCCTCTCCAGAACTTTTTCATCTTCCACATCTGAAACTTTGTACCCATTAAACGACAGCACTCTATGCTCCCTTCCCCCAGCCCCTGGCTACCACCATTTTACTATCCGTCTCTGTGTATTTGACTACTTTAGGTACCTCATATAAACCATTGGGGGCGGGGGAGGGGCGGTTAAGCAGAGTGTCAAGATAATCTGATTTGCATTTATTTATTTAAAAAACCCACTCTGACTGTTCTGAGAATGGACTGCAGAGTGGAGATAGAGTAGTACCACCAGAGGTGAACACTGAAATATGAATGAACAGAGCCTGTCTGTGGGCTGGATGTGGTGGCTGAGAACATCAGAGGAGCCTAGAACAATAATAAGGTTTTTGACTGAGTGGGAAAGATGGAGGAGCCAGTTCCTGGGGTGGCCCTGGGGGTGATGGCAGGGTGGACCACAGCATTTTAGAGCCGGAAGGGAGCTCTTGGAGCTGTCTAGTTCTACATTTTTTTAAAAAATATTTTATTTATCTTTAGAGGGGAAGGGAAGGAGAGAGGGAGAGAAATATCAATGTATGGCTGCCTCTCGTGGGTCCCCTGCTGGGAACTGGCCTGCAACCCAGGCATGTGCCCTGACTGGGAATCAAACTGCCATCTTTTGGCTCGCAGGCCTGCGCTCAATCCACTGAGCTACGCCAGCCAGGGCTAGTTCTACGTTTTAAGAAGGGTTTGAGAAGCAGAAAGTGGAATAGGTTTCTTTGTTGATGGGACTCTTTAAGGGGCATAGGGAAGAATGCTTGTCTTTCTACCAAGCATCTCATGGGAATGTTGGTCCACAAAATAGGCACTGAGAAAAGCTGAGGCCCAGAGAAGGGAAGGTAGTTACTTAAGATCACAGCTGAGTGAGTGGCAGAGGTAGGCATGGAACCCAAACCTCCCAATTTCTCAGCT